>JAVJIF010021831.1:0-76559 GCA_038442645.1 Agave tequilana | reverse complement strand
CCTCTTGAGCAAATGATTCTGTTGTATGAAACACAACCTTGATGTAGTATCAATGTACCTTTCCTTTTTAAATCAATGAAAGTTCATTTTTCTACTCATTGATTTTTGCTTTGCCTTCATCTTGAATTCGGCTAGCGGAGCCAAACTTCATGCGAGGTTAAAGATAGAATTCCCTCTGAAATAGGAATGAACTTTCAGCGAAGCTAGCATATCTGCGAAGTTCGGCCTATGCCTTCAGCGAAGCTAAGGCAATCCTTCTGGCGAAGTCATTGACGTATTGTGTGAAGTCCGCATTTGACTCATGGCGAAGTTAGCCCTTAGTGGCTGAATCAGCGCTTCTTGGGAAGGCGCTTTAGGTACCGTTTCAAATTAATTGAAACGACAGCCTGTACTGTTTACAAGGCATCATTTCAGGCGCTCATTGGCCTATAAAAGTCCGATCAGACTGAGAGAGGACGGATCACTTCTCTTTAAAAGAAATTTCAGAGAGCTTTGACTCTTTCTCTTCTTCTTCTTTCCTCTTCATTCAAGAGTTCAAGAACTTCCATAGTTCTTCAATGGCGCCCAAGAGACGAGCGGGAAAAGAAGTGGCAACTTCTGCAGCGGAGGGTCCTACCCCTCCTTCGGTCATCGAAACGACCAATTGCCGGTAAGGGACTCCCCATTTTGATTAGAGACTGTCGTTTCTCTTTTAAAGTCGATGTTTGGCTATCTTTGGATGAATCTAGAATGATCGAGCATGATCTATTATTGTTAGGGAATCCATTTCCCTGCATTTCCCTTATTTTCTCGAACGGAAATTCAAGAACTGAACAGTTCTTCTTTAAGCTTCTAGGCGAAGCTATCCCTTAGACTGTCTTCATCCTGTTGAACAACAGGATATGGATCTGTCCCTTCAATCATGGCCGCAAAGGATTAATGATAATTTTTGACCATAATGCCCTTTTGACGAAGTTAGTCCTCAGGGCTGTGCCGCATTCCGTTTAAGCTTCTAAAGCGAAGCTAACACTTGGATATTTCCTTGTATCCGGCTTTTGTTGCGAAGTGCGGAGTTAACTGCAACTGCGAGGCTAAGCTTCGGGACGAAGCTATCGTCATGCTAGCTTTACTCGGAGAGCGAAGCTATGCCTTAAACGGAAATTGTGCTTTTGTTTGGGCCTCTGCTTGGCTGATGAACTAATCATAGCTTCTTTTTGTTCCTGCAGTGCACTACACTCCTGGTCCTCTGAACAGTCTATTTGGGATGACCAGGGGATTGGACGGCAATATCAGCCTGCAATTTCAAGGGCAGGCTGCTCTGTTTAGTGAGCAGAGTTCTCTTGTCTGAGACACGCTTATTCATGGTGGTGATCAATACACCACGAGGAGTATTTTGACTACGGCTCCCCTTAAAGATATCGACCGTCGAACTTACAGGAAGCCCGACTTCATGTTCGGAGATGCCGCACCAGACCCTGATCACCAACTACTGGCAGGGGAAGGGCAGTGAATTTTCCAGTTGGATGGTTAGAAGTTCTACCTTCCGTCCAACAAGCGACATTTTTCATTGTCTTCCTTCGAATGCGTGACGCAGGCTCGGAAGATGTCGTGGGAAGTGAGCCAGAGTACTGACTCTGTCCACATAGGGAAATTGATGCTTCAGTCTCCTGGTTATGCAAGAGCGGGGCCTCCTCATTGCATAATGGGTCTACATCCTGGGCATGTGTCACGAGAGATCCCAGTGGGAGAAAATCCTGCGGTGGCGCTGACCTTTGGCAACCAATTCTACAAGGTCAATGGGAACTACCCAGCCACTGACTTCAGGACTCCAGGCTGGATTCACCCTCCGAAGGCATGGTGGAGGGATTTAAATGTATACATCCTCGCTCATTTCGAGGAGGATCTGGAGAGGCTAAACCTCTATGAGGCCGTCAGGGCGACCTGCTACGGTATTGAGATGAACATGGCGTGCTTCTACGCCATCTTTGAATTATATTGCCCAGCTTCAGGGACTTTCTTCACCCCTGTTGGCGAATTGGGTATGGCCTTGCATGAGATGTGGGAAGTCTCTGCTCTGCCTTTTGGGTCTCTTCCATATGAAGAATACTTCCCGTGCGAGGCAGAATTGGCGCTTCTGGAGAAGCATGAGCCCGCTTTGTTTGAGACCTACAGGGAGTTAATGTGCCACTTGTACATTTGCTCCAGTATGCATGGGGGCAGTAAGGGAACTTCCTGTAGCTTGAAGAGCTGGGGAGATTATTTGTTCCCAGATATGGAGAACACTCCTGAAGCGGCTCACTGTGGAGTTGCTGATGAAGGCATCTTTGACCGGATGCAAAAGCACTTCCAAGGGGATCTAGTTGTGAAGGAAGACGATGGTCCCTATGAGAAGGGTGATGTCCTTCAGAGTTTCCATCATCAGGCTCGCCGGCCGATGTCCCGGAAGGCACTGCTGGCTGGCTTCTTGACAGTCTGGCTGAAGAGGTGCGTGGTGACGTCTTCTTCGGGTGACGTCGTTCATCCGAATGTTTTGCTGCCCGCTGTTCGTTTGGTTCATGGTTGTCCTCTGGGTCTTCTTTCGGCCATGGTGTGCCGTATCCAGAGAGGCCTTCGTGCATTAACGGAGGCTTTTTGCAGGCCGCCAGCAACGAAGCGTGGAAAGGGGGCCACTTCGCCTCCCGACGGTCCTAATCCCAGGATAGGTCTGCCGTATACTTACTTGATGGCATGGTTCGCCCTGCATTGTCCTTCTTTGATTGAAGCTGGAGAGGACCCCCCGCAAGGTGTTCGAATGGCGCTCCTCCGCCGATTCGAAGGATGTTCATGGCAGAAGACTTACGTAGCTGAGGCCCGTAAATTAGTGCGTCGCTATGACGTCTATAGTCTCTTCCGCTGTTTTTCCCGTATTCGGGATGCAAGTTATGAGGAAGAGTTCAAAGATGCGGGGGGAGGGGCAGTCGTCCCTGAGCGGGGAGTTTTTGAGTGGCTGGTCAGCATCCGGCCCTCGCATTTATTGTATAGAAGCGGGGACACCTGCTATTTGAGCCTTATGTTCCAAGTCGGTTTGCTCGACAGTTTGGATGTGACCAACTGTACGTGGGCAACCCAAATCTCAATCTGGCTTTCATGGGGAGTCTCATTGATGGAGCCCGTGTCTGACGATTCTTCATTACAGGCTGTACTGGGGCGCGGCTGCGTACGCCGTTGAGGACTCCCAATCTTCTAATGACCCTGTGCTTCTGCCAGTGGTATACAACTTCCAACTCCACACCCCTTGGATTCAAGGCTAACAGCTCTGGTGTGAAGTTAATTTCTCAGCGGCTGAAGCGAAAGGTCTCTGAGAAAAGGGAAGGTAAGAGGGTTCGCGTCCCAGGCATGGAGGAATTCGTTGTTGTGGATGACATCGAAGCCTCGGATGCAGAAAGTCCTCGCTTTGAAGCGGAGACAGGTGCCGGGACTCCTGCAGCCGGTTCTGGCGTGATGGGGACAGTTCCCCCAAGACATGTAGAAGAAGTGGAGGAGGAGGATCCCGACGTTCCTCTTAAGCGCAACGGACAGGTGGGTCTCGTAGGAAGCAGTTGGTGAAGAAGCCCCGTCGCCAAGCTCCTACAATTGTCGTAGAGGGTGAAAACTCTGCAGCGTTTCCTCCTCTTGCCCCATTAGTAGTTGAACCGTCGGTTGCTGGACCGATTACTGGTGAAGTTGCTCCGGACTTAGGTAAGATCAGCTTCATCTTTGTAATATATCTTCTATGTGTTCCGGACCGCTTATTATCTGCTTCGTGATGCAGGAGCTGAGGCGGTGACGAGCCCGAGAGCTGAGGCCGTTGGAGAACAAGGGGAACATTATGATCCTCTGTTCCTTACCACGAGGGTGATGAGGCCGGCTATTTTGCCGTCCCGGAGGAATCCGGAGGTGATGCAGCTGATGTTGGTCCTTCGGGCGTTGGGACTTTCAAAGGAAGTCCTATAGCGTCAAGCTCTTTTGGGTGGTCCACGGAAGATTCGGCATGCGAAAGCGGGCCGGCCATTCGTGTTGACTCCGCAAAGGACTTTCCAATGGGGCCCGTAGAGACTGATGCGGCTGCCAGGATGTTTGAAGCGACATCATCCTTTGGTATTGTTCCGACCTTTTGGTTTTACTATTTATTGTGTCTTGCCTAAACACAATTTTGTTGCAGGTGTTCCGCCTCAGGGTGCGTCAACTTCAAGGGAACAAGAGGATCTTCCCGAGGGGTCGAGGGGTGACATGAGCACTTCGACCGCGACGGATGCTGCTGTGTTGGACGCGCTGTATGGTGATCTACCCCCTTATCGGCCTGAGCTAGCCGAAGAAACAGAGGTTGAAGGGGTGGTAGTCTCGGAGGTGTCCTCACTCCCAACTATATCAACGAGTGAGGCGCCATCAGTTGTGCTAGGTGCGGAGCTGAGAGTGATTACAAGCCCTACTTTCCCAACCCTGGTGGTTGAGCCTACTGTTCAGGAGATGGTCACTAGTCCTACCTCAGCGGTGGCTAGTGTACTGGTTCATTGAAGACTCCGCCGAGATCACCGATGACCTGTCATGCTGCTGCAGCCAGTATGAAATGTCACCTAGAGGGGGGTGAATAGGTGACGATGCTAATCTAGTGAACTTAATGCGGAATTTAAAAAACTAATTGTAATTACAACAATGATCCACACACAAGCAAGTATAAGATATAGCAATTTGCACAATACACAAAGTAAAGAGAGAGATAGAGAGAGAGTCAATGGATCAGCGCAAACAACAAGATATGTTCCGAGGTTCGAGCACCCAGCTCTACATCCCCGCCGAAGGATTTCCAATCCACTAGCTTGTCCACAAAGGACTCCCACAAAGGGAACCTCCACCGAGGATTTGGGGCAATCACAATACAAGGAGTACCCAACTCCTCTCCTTACAAACACAACCTCCTCCTTGAGTCACAACTCCAAGCCTACAAACAATCACAACCTCCTCCTTGAGGCAAACTCAACCAATACAATCTCAACCTCCTCCACAACCACAAACCAATACAAGGATCACCTCACAACTTGAGGGATACAACCCAAAGCACAAAGCTAGAAAAGATAGGTTACAACTTGGTGGTCTAAAACAACAACCACAAAACTATATCTTCTCCCATACAAATATCCTATAGATTTAGATAGTAGATTTTAGCTCAAGTGTGGAGAAAACCAAAGGATTGGAAATCAGAAATTACAAAGAAAAATCCTTGGGAAAAACTGAAACTAAGATAGAGAAGTCACTCAAAATCCTTTCCCAAAACCCTTTCTTTGATTTTCCAAACCCTAACACAAACACCAAAATAGATTGTTCAAATCAAGCTCAAAAACTTCTTTTTATTGCTGTAAAAACACCAGAGAGTATGTAAAAATTCGCACAAAAATTCTTAGAGAAAAACTCTTACAAATGGGGTATTATAGGCAAATCTGGAAACTAGCCGTTGGCTGTATTTTTGCCAGAATTACCCTGACGGTCGACCGCCCGGTCGACCGCCCAACGGTCAATTTTTGACCCGTTGGCGCAAGCGGTCGACCGCCCGGTCGACCCAAACAAACAGAGAGCAAACCTGCTCTCTGTCGGTCGACCGGCACGGTCGACCGGCTAAAGGTGTAGCCAGCGTGCACGTTTCTGTGCACGTCGGTCGACCCATACCGGCTACATGGTGCGGTCGACCGTACCGGTTGACCGACCAGCCTGGCAGACACCAAAATAGGTCAGAAATCTGGGGAAATAAATATCCAATAAATTCTTATAACTACTAAAAATTCCCAAAAATAGTTTTGTCAATTGCATTGATATATAAACATGTGATAAAAGATTTGACTCAAATATCAAGCAATTAAAGCTATTTTTATGTCTTTTCATTTTTACTAAAAACCAAACCTTGTATTTTAAAACTTGGATTCTTGAATAGAAATACATTTTGTCTAAAACTCATCCAAATACAAAAACATGATATTTAAACATTTTGAAACATGATGCATATGGATAGAAATCCAATATACATGAAACATATACATATCATAGTTTTTGTCATTAATTCCAAAATATTTTGTCAAAAATACAAAACATATAACACATGAATAAAGGAGTCAAACTAAGTTTGTCTAGGAAATTAAAGCATGCATGTATATAGAACAAATCATATATACATTAAACCATGTAAACTTGTGTTTTGATCTATCTATTCATGAAAACCAAGATCGGTAAACCTAAAACCGAAAAACCGAAAACCAATATTCAAAACATGAAACGTGTGTGTTGTGAACTTGAGCATATCATATTAATCTAATCTTTACAATTAGGATCTAAACACAAACTAAATTAGGGATACCTAAGTCTTCTTGTAGAGCGCTGTCTCCAAGTTGACTCGGTCCAAACCGTGATTCACCAAGCTAGACTCCAATGAGTGCTAGATGTCATCTTTGATGCTTAGGCTCTTGAATCACCTTGTGAAAGATGTGTGGAAGCTTTCACCAACTAATATCTTGTTAAATATCTGAAACTTAAATATTGCAAGATTATTAGTACACATAACTACATGAGTTAATCATCATCAAAACTAGAGTGAAGGCCTTTGGGCCAACAATCTCCCCCTTTTTGATGATGACAAAACTTATGGAGTTATATATGCATGGATTAAAGTAAAGCTTCAAAGAAGCTCCCCCTTAACTCATGCATAACAATAAAAAACATATAAGATATGCAATGAATGTTCTTAAACACATATAAACATGTTCTGAATACCAATTAAAATAAAACATAAACAATGAAACATGCTCTTGATACCAATAAAACAGTAATATTGAAACCAACATATTATTATTAATGAAAACCAACTAAAACATATGCATAAATCAACCATGCATATAAACTACAAATTCTTCTCCCCCTTTTTGTCAATCATCAACAAAGGGTAAAACAAACATAATGAAAACAAATACTTCTCCCCCTAAATCTTCAAAACAAAGAAGCAATAAATTATTCCAAGGGGTAAAAATCAAAGTCAATATGATATCAATTGAAAATAACAAACTTTGAGAAATGCCAAATCCTATTTGAAATAAAACAAGGCATTAAAACAAAATAACATTTTATATAAATGAAAACATGTAATGTAAACTTGATACCAATAGATAATAAAAAATTGATACCAAATTTAAGGAAACAAATAGCATCTTGATACCAAAAGAAGATATTTTTCATTATAAGCATATGATACCAATTACTTTAATATCATAAAGTTAGGGAGTGGGAAACAAAAACAATGGTAAACCAAATACCAATTGAAATATAAAATACGAGTTTTCTCCCCCTTTATGAAATACCAAAAGAAAATATGCATAGGCTTGAAATAAGATACCAATTGAAAATTAAATCAATTGAAACATGATATTCATAAAAATTCAAGCTTAGCAATCTTAAAATTATGATAAAGCTTGTATATGGATACCAATTGAAAACTCAAGCTTAACATAACCAAAATTTGTGCTTCAAGATACAGGGATATAATAAGCACAAATAAATCATCTATATATGTATGTAAGAAAAATAGACCAATTGAAATTGATACTATATGAAGTGTAAGCATACATATATAAAACAAAACATATATGAGTATACAAAAGGATGTCAAGATTGATATCAATGAAAGAATTCAATGATACCAATTGAAACAACAATAAGATCAAGTGTATGACTCATATCAACTACCACCCATTTCATGATCAAGTTTAAAATGATTTATACTATTAAGCATACATGAGTATGATCTCCCATCCAACCGCCCATAAATGGTAGGGGTTTTCAAAAATAGATTTAGAATTATAATTAGTTTGAAAAACTCTACCAAATTGAAGAATACGAACTAGTTTATGAAAGTTTGAAAACTAGCACGTAATCCTTCAAGTGAGGAATAACAAAAATGTTCTTCATGAAAACACATGTAAATCACATGACATTAAAACACTCAAAATCCATATAGCACAAATTGTACTCATGAAAACTAAATCACGAGAAAACATTAATAGGGTGAGTGTACAAGTGTTGTGTGAAACATATCATCATGAAAATGGACAATCAAGCTCGATTGAAATTCCTTTAAAATATGAACACATGAAAAACAAATCTTCATTACTAAAGGAAATTTCCTCAATGATACGAAAATCATCATAACAAATTAACTCCAAGGTATATGTATGTTTTGACAAAACAAAAGTATACATACATATCCCTAAACACAATTGAGTCCAAAATATAGATTTGCATGAAAAGCAAATGACTCAAGGGGCATACATGTATATCTTAAGGTTTGGCAAAATGGACATATACATGAAGTGAAAACATAAAAAACACATCAAAAATAGGAATACATGTTTGAATGCATGAATCATCAAAACTAGACTATACTAGAACATCTAAAGGGTACAAATAGGCATCCAAGCACAAACATATATAAAGGTTTATTTGTGTCCCACTACATGTGCAAGTATAAATTCTAGTCTTAATGAAAACTAACATCTAAACAAGTAATCAAATCATTATGCATAAAACGGATACAAATCAATCATAAAAAACATAAAAATGATCATGAAGAACATCCACATGCTATTAGAATCAAGAAATACATGATAGCCTATAAACATCAAAACATGTGGCTAAATTAGAAATCATACAACACAAGTTATTTATCAAAACATGAATCATTAAAACAAAAAAAAAATCATAGTCAACCATATGATTTGCATGACAAAGACATGTGCATTAAACCTATGATAAACATGATAGCTAAAACATAAATAGAACACAAAATATGGGTCCATACTAAAACATGGTGTCTCAATAACTAATCATGTAAAGCATAAGTCTAATAAACATGGCAAATATCATACTAATCATGAAATAATGAAACATGATTCAATAAGAACAAAAATCATAAACATCCAAATGGTCATAATGCATATGCATGTGCATTAGATCTAGGGCATACATGTTAGTTTAAACAATGTGAGAACACTAAATATAGATCCATATAAGACATAGGTGCTCAAGTAACTAAACATGTATAACACTATTCTAAAGAGCATGGCATAAGCATAATGAACAATAAACCATGACATGTTATAAATAGATGAACATGAAAAGCAAGCAATTAAAAATGGGAGTTAAAGAATGATACCAAAACCGATGAAGGTGCATCTCTAATTGTAACGCCCCGATCCGGTGGGTACGGAGACGTTACTGCGACGTATATACGAAGGTCAGAAATACCCTAACGTACATACGCTAAGCATCAATGCAGGCAGGAATTAGAGTGCGGAAGCACAGTGGTAATATACAATCCAGCAATAATAACAACAGTACAGTTATCACAAGGCATGATATAATAATCTGAAGAATATATGATCACTGAGAAGCAGAAAAGTAGGATGCACAATATGAAATACTGGAAAGTACTCACGAGTGGCAAGATGAAAATCTCGCGAGCCGATCAAAAAAAAGGCGGGAGGGAAGAGGGTCTGGACAGGCAACTGCTAATCCACGCTCCCGCTGCGCACTCTGATCAAGTACAGCAAGGCTATGGTCCAGACTCCATGATCTGGACATGAGAATCCAGGGTTGTTAGCAACCCCAGCGAGTACAAAGAATAAAGCCAGATGGCGTGCATAACAGGCACACGTGTACATGATCAGGTGACGTGGTCCAGGCATGCAGGTACAGGAAATGACAATTAATATAAGGAAAATGACAGTAAAATCGAGATCAAGTAAGTACATGTAAATCAGTAAATCTGAATCGGAAAACATGCATGGAAATGGTATAGAGAGCATAGGTGCACATAATCATGCGATAAAATATGGCAAATGTGATAAATACGCGATAAATATAAGTATGGACAATTCTAGTTGTATAAGCTCGGATAATGGATTCATGGAGTGATACGTCAAGGGATAATCCAAATAAGGAAACCCTTATCTATATACCACATATCCGATGTCACCATCATCTGAATTTATACAACTTGAGTTGCCCTCAGGGTAACAGAACTAAGTGTGTCAGTAATAATCCTTGTGCCACATATATCATGTCATAATGCAGGGTGTCGACTCAGAACATATATACTGGAACTGGAGAATATAAAAGTATAGCATTTTAATTAATCCAGCAATAATAGTCAGTACCATCTGATATTTTAATCGCCTCCCTACCAGTGTCTCACATCACTGATAGTCCATACTAGAGTTCGCACTCTGTAGAACTTACCCGAGTCTGATATGTGAGTACCAGAACCCGAACAAAGGAGAGACCAAATATCACACGTTCCTAACATTACTACTATTTGGTTGTTTTATGTTATTCATCCGATTCATATGCTTTTGTATGTGCTAACCGGCACACATACATCCACTTATGAATAAGACGAGTTATTATTTGGAAACTGATAAATCTGATGGCTCATATTTATAGTGGGTCCCATCTCAGCTAGGGACTATGCTCAGGAGTACAGGCTACTGCTTCCGGGGACTTATCATTACGCGCCACACGACACTTCAGATTCAGGCTACTGCTTCCGGGGACTTATCATTACGCGCCCCACACGACACTTCAGATACCATTATAAATATGACATCAACCGGTGTCCATCAGTTTCCCCACCCAGTGAAAGTTGAGTATTTTATTATATATGTTGCCCAAAGATAATGTCCACAAGTGCATACAGTATAATCATGATTATCCAACTACAGGAGTTAACAGGAGTATAATATCAGGAGTATAATATCAGGTGTCACCCTTTTTCAGGGGTTCAGGAGTACAGGAGCTCAGGAGATACAGGAGTACAGGAGATACAGGAGTGTCAGATGTCTGGTCACATAATAATCATGAATATGCCAGGTAATACAGGTGCCAGGTGTCATGTATATCATGACAAGTATCGGTGTTATATATCAGGTGGCAAGTATAGCATGTCATATATCAGATGGCAAACATAGTATGTCAAATACCGGTGTAATACATCATGTGGCAAGCATAGCATGTCAAATAACGGTGTCATATATCATGTGGCAAGCATAGCATGTCAAATAACGGTGTCGGTGTCATGTGTCAAATATAGCATGGCAAGTACTGGTCTCAAGTATCATATGACAAATATAGCATGGCAGGTACCAATATCCGGTGTCATATGTCAAATATAACATGGCAAGTACTGGTCTCAAGTATCATATATCAAATATAGCATGGCTAGTACCGGTGTCATATATCATGGGTCAAATATAGCAAGGCAAATACCGGTGTCAGGCACCATATGTCAAATGTAGCATGATAAGTACTAGTGTCATATATCGGGGTCAGGTATAGCATGGCAAGTACAGGTATCGGGTATCACCTATCACATATAGCATGGTAAGTACTAGAGTCATATATCATGTATCAACTATAACATGGCAAGTACTACTGGTCCGGTATCATGTACAAATATAGCATGGCAAACATCGGTGTAACATGTCAGTGTCGGTGATACACATATCATCTCCCACATCATGTATAAAAGCAGGATAACATTTGTTAGACATGGAACATGAAATATCATAATGATAAAATAGATGCATGTTAAAAAGAACTGTACTCGCCTGAAACTGGGTAAAATACCGGTTAAAATCTGGGAAATCAGCGAACCGTTCAAGTAACCTCAAGCCCACAATACATAAATATAATTATAAATATTATATAAATATTAAAGAGGGAATGAGAGAGGAGAGAGAAACTTGTAGGAAAAAGAGAGGGAAAATGAGGTGTATATTGAAATAAAATAGGGATTTAAAGGAGAAGGGTAGTGATGTAAATAGAGGGAAGTAATTTGAGGAAAGAGGTGGGGGTATTTTAGGAAAGAGGGGAATCTTTTTATTTAGGGAATGAAAAGAGAGAGAGAATTGAAAGAAAGAAAGAAAGAAAGAAAGAAAAAAAAGAAAAGGAAGGAGGGTGGTGGGTGGCCGGCCGCCGGCGGTGGCCGGCCGGCCAGGCGGCGGCGGCGGGGAGGCCGCGCGCGCGCGCAGGTGGGGAGAGGGAGGAGGTGACTAGTTGTTGTTGTTGTGGTTGTTGTTGTTTTGATGGAGGTGATGGGTGGTGGTGGTGGTGGTTGTGGTGGTGGTGGTGGTGGTGTTTGGTGGTGTTGGGGGGATAGAGGAGGTGTGATGGGTTAGTTGGAGGGGAGAATTTGGTGGTGGAGAGGAGGAATTTTGGAGAAGATGAAGGTGGGTGGTGATGGGTTTTGGGTGAAATTGAAGGTGGTGGTGGTGATTTGGGGGTGTTGGGAAGTTGGAGAAGTGTTGTGGGGTGATGGGGGTGCGGTGGCGGCGGCTAGGGCGGCGCCGGAGGCGGCGGTGGTGATGGTGGAGCGGCGGTGGTGATGCGTGTGTGAGTGGTTGAGAGGTTGAAGATGAAGTGGGTTTGGGTTTTTTTGTTTGAAAATAATTAAGGAAAATTGAAGGGGTAGGGATGTTTAATAGAGATGGAAATGGGTGAAATTATGAATGGGGATGGTGTGTAATGGATTGCTCAGCCCATGCCCTGCTCCCTGCTGCCGCTGCTGCCACTGCTGCGTTTGCGTGGGAGAAGGGATGAAGTGGAGGAGAAGAAAAGAAAGGAAGAAAAAGAAGAAAAATGAAAGGAAAATAGAAAAATTAAAAAGAAATGAAAAGAAATAGTAAAAAAAATTATAAATAAATATTTTATTAAATAACAAAATTAATAAAATATTCTGAGACTAATAAGTAGAAGAGTTGAGACGGAAAAGCTAGAAAAGAAAAGAACCGTAAATTATATTATTATTTTAATAAGGCGAAAATTTAACTATTTCAGAATCTTTCCGAAAAATTCTCAAAAATAGCAAATATTATTCTAAGATGTTTGGTGAAATCGGATTCGAAAAATATAATGTAATTTTTAAAATAAAAATCCTGGAATCTTCCGGCGATACTGGCCGACACCAGAATCGGTCAAATTTTGATAAATTTTAAAAAAATCTCAAAAAATGTTTTTAAATAGAAAATGATATTTTAAGATGTACTGTGAAAACCGTTTTTGAAAATTCAATCCCATTTGAAAACTAAAAATCCGGGAATCAGTCAGCGATGCCAACCGACACCGGTTTTGGAGATTTTGAAGAAAAATTTCAAAAAATTTCAGAAAATCATGAAAAATCTAAAATATTGAAAAACGATATTTGAAACTGAAATCGGTCAAATCGGATTAGTAGAAAGGCCAAATCGAGCGAAGCACTAGGTTCGGCTCTCCGGTTCAGACTAGGGCTGACTCCGAGTCCACGAATCCAAATCTAACACAAAACGATCACACTAATAATCATAAAACAAAACAAATACAAGATAAATCAAAGAAATATGCTAGAAAAATCAGAATACGTATCTACGCACGTATTCCAGGAACGGGGTGTTACATTCCATCCACCTTACAAAAATTTCGTCCTCGAAATTTCGATAAGGAGAGGATGAACACAGAAAGGAATAGGAATGAGGATTTATACCAATCAAGATATGAGTAACTGAGGATAATTTCCACAAATTGGCTGAATGATAAACCCAAGACTGAGACATCTCTGCACTACTGCCGTATATATCCTCTGACGGTGCCATAATAATACCGACCTGATGTCTGCTCTTTCGGACTGCGAAGCAAAGCTGATAGAATCCCTAGAAATCCATAGTGCTGAAATCCATAATATAAAATCTCTGAAAATTCATAGAAATCCATAATATAATATAAAGTCCCGCATGGCGTGAAGCTGTCCTTGACAAAGAATCCATAGTAGAATTACCGATACTGCATACACACTATTTCTCCAGAATACCGAAGATAAAGAAAACCCGGATGATACTGAGCATGAATCAAGAAGACCAATAATTAAGAACTCCTGAATACTTGCATTGCAATCTCTGAAAGGCATAACCGAGAATATAGAATAACCATAAAGAATTCTGAATACTGACTACTGAATGACAACCTGACTGCACATGAAACATTAGAGAATACCCAATCTCTGCAAGGTTGGCCGAATGGATCGTTCATACGGATCACGGCAATAGCTCAGATACAGCGAGAAAATCCTGTCCAACAGATCCATGAAAACATACAAGGCAGAAGAAGTCCGAGGAACGGCTAAAGTGCTAAGCACTGAAGGACTAGCCACGGACGGAACCAAGCCTAGGTAAGGCCATCACGTAACACATCTCAGGTGTTAAGCATTAGGGTGCGGCGGAGCTAACGCTCTGCGAGGCTCGCACATGGTGGAGCTCACGCAGCGAAGCCAGCGCGTAACACAACGCTAAATGCTAAACACCAGGGTGCAGCGAAGCCCACACCCGGTTAGGTCTACGGGTGACTAGAACACAACCCTCGCTTGGCGAGGCTAGCGGGTCCGTAGTCCACCAAATCCATAAAAACTGCCAGAAGTTGGTGGCTCTGAGAACAAGATCAAGAATCACAATAACCGAAATGAGTCCCGAATGTTGTCTCCATAACTCAGTCTGGCAGAAGCCATACATCTGAAATAATGTCCCATACCGACACTCCTCTGGTAATGATACGGTCTGTCTGATTATATAAGTGATGACTACTCCACTTGCTGTGCTGATTTCCCCATGATGTATCCACATACACTAGAATAGGATGCGAGGCCGAAGAACCATCCAATATAAGACCAGGTGATGCACCAGAGTTAAGAATACCAGAACAAAATGACAGCGAACCACATCTGTCTTGCTGCTACCCTACCAGCCTATCCATATCTTGAGTTGATATAAGAATGATAGGAACTGGAAATGGAAAAGGATGGAAGAGATTTCAAGAATCAAGGAAAGGACGATCAAGAGGGAATGGATAACTTTGTACTTGCAGTTGGATTGTATAACCACGACTCATGCATTGTACCGAGGATGTGAGAGCCTAGGCTCTGATACCACCCTGTAACGCCCCAATCCGGTGGGTACGGAGACGTTACTGCAACGTATATACGAAGGTCGGAAATACCCTAACGTACATACGCTAAGCATCAATACAGGCAGGAATTAGAGTGCGGAAGCACAGTGGTAATATACAATCCAGCAATAATAACAACAGTACAGTTATCACAAGGCATGATATAATAATCTGAAGAATATATGATCACTGAGAAGCACAAAAGTAGGATGCACAATATGAAATACTGGAAAGTACTCACGAGTGGCAAGATGAAAATCTCGCGAGCCGATCAAAAAAAGGCGGGAGGGAAGAGGGTCTGGACAGGCAACTGCTAATCCACGCTCCCGCTGCGCACTCTGATCAAGTACAGCAAGGCTATGGTCCAGACTCCATGATCTGGACATGAGAATTCAGGGTTGTTAGCAACCCCAGCGAGTACAAAGAATAAAGCCAGATGGCGTGCATAACAGGCACACGTGTACATGATCAGGTGACGTGGTCCAGGCATGCAGGTACAGGAAATGAAAATTAATATAAGGAAAATGACAGTAAAATCGAGATCAAGTAAGTACATGTAAATTAGTAAATCTGAATCGGAAAACATGCATAGAAATGGTATAGAGAGCATAGGTGCACATAATCATGCGATAAAATATGGCAAATGTGATAAATACGCGATAAATATAAGTATGGACAATTCTAGTTGTATAAGCTCGGATAATGGACTCATGGAGTGATACGTCAAGGGGATAATCCAAACAAAGAAACCCTTATCTATATACCACATATCCGATGTCACCATCATCTGAATTTATACAACTTGAGTTGCCCTCAGGGTAACAGAACTAAAGTGTGTCAGTAATAATCCTTGTGCCACATATATCATGTCATAATGCAGGGTGTCGACTCAGAACATAATACTGGAACTGGAGAATATAAAAGCATAGCATTTTAATTAATCCAGCAATAATAGTCAGTACCATCTGATATTTTAATCGCCTCCCTACCAGTGTCTCACATCACTGATAGTCCATACTAGAGTTCGCACTCTGTAGAACTTACCCGAGTCTGATATGTGAGTACCAGAACCCGAACAAAGGAGAGACCAAATATCACACGTTCCTAACATTACTACTGTTTGGTTGTTTTATGTATTCATCCGATTCATATGCTTTTGTATGTGCTAACCGGCACACATACATCCACTTATGAATAAGACGAGTTATTATTTGGAAACTGATAAATCTGATGGCTCATATTTATAGTGGGTCCCATCTCAGCTAGGGACTATGCTCAGGAGTACAGGCTACTGCTTCCGGGGACTTATTATTACGCGCCCCACACGACACTTCAGATTCAGGCTACTGCTTCCGGGGACTTATCATTACGCGCCCCACACGACACTTCAGATACCATTATAAATATGACATCAACCGGTGTCCATCAGTTTCCCCCACCCAGTGAAAGTTGAGTATTTTATTATATATGTTGCCCAAAGATAATGTCCACAAGTGCATACAGTATAATCATGATTATCCAACTATAGGAGTTAACAGGAGTATAATATCAGGAGTATAATATCAGGAGTCACCCTTTTTCAGGGGTTCAGGAGTACAGGAGCTCAGGAGATACAGGAGTACAGGAGATACAGGAGTGCCAGATGTCTGGTCACATAATAATCATGAATATGCCAGGTAATACAGGTGCCAGGTGTCATGTATATCATGACAAGTATCGGTGTTATATATCAGGTGGCAAGTATAGCATGTCATATATCAGATGGCAAACATAGTATGTGAAATACCGGTGTAATACATCATGTGGCAAGCATAGCATGTCAAATAACGGTGTCATATATCATGTGGCAAGCATAGCATGTCAAATAACGGTGTCCGGTGTCATGTGTCAAATATAGCATGGCAAGTACTGGTCTCAAGTATCATATGACAAATATAGCATGGCAGGTACCAATATCCGGTGTCATATGTCAAATATAACATGGCAAGTACTGGTCTCAAGTATCATATATCAAATATAGCATGGCTAGTACCGGTGTCATATATCATGGGTCAAATATAGCAAGGCAAATACCGGTGTCAGGCACCATATGTCAAATGTAGCATGATAAGTACTAGTGTCATATATCGGGGTCAGGTATAGCATGGCAAGTACAGGTATCGGGTATCACCTATCACATATAGCATGGTAAGTACTAGAGTCATATATCGTGTATCAACTATTACATGGCAGGTACTAGTGGTCCGGTATCATGTACAAATATAGCAAGGCAAACATCGGTGTAACATGTCAGTGTCGGTGATACACATATCATCTCCCACATCATGTATAAAAGCAGGATAACATTTGTTAGACATGGAACATGGAATATCATAATGATAAAATAGATGCATGTTAAAAAGAACTGTACTCGCCTGAAACTGGGTAAAATACGGTTAAAATCTGGGAAATCAGCGAACCGTTCAAGTAACCTCAAGCCCACAATACATATATATAATTATAAATATTTATATAAATATTAAAGAGGGAATGAGAGAGGAGAGAGAAACTTGTAGGAAAAAGAGAGGGAAAATGAGGTGTATATTGAAATAAAATAGGGATTTAAAGGAGAAGGGTAGTGATGTAAATAGAGGGAAGTAATTTGAGGAAAGAGGTGGGGGTATTTTAGGAAAGAGGGGAATCTTTTTATTTAGGGAATGAAAAGAGAGAGAGAATTGAAAGAAAGAAAGAAAGAAAGAAAGAAAGAAAAAGAAAAAGGGAAGGAGGGTGGTGGGTGGCCGGCCGCCGGCGGTGGCCGGCCGGCCAGGCGGCGGCGGCGGCGGCGCCGGGAGGCGCGCGCGCGCAGGTGGGGAGAGGGAGGAGGTGGCTAGTTGTTGTTGTTGTGGTTGTTGTTGTTATTTTGATGGAGGTGATGGGTGGTGGTGGTGGTGGTTGTGGTGGTGGTGGTGGGTGTTTGGTGGTGTTGGGGGGATAGAGGAGGTGGTGATGGGTTAGTTGGAGGGGAGAATTTGGTGGTGGAGAGGAGGAATTTTGGAGAAGATGAAGGTGGGTGGTGATGGGTTTTGGGTGAAATTGAAGGTGGTGGTGGTGATTTGGGGGTGTTGGGAAGTTGGAGAAGTGTTGTGGGGTGATGGGGGTGCGGTGGCGGCGGCTAGGGCGGCGCCGGAGGCGGCGGTGGTGATGGTGGAGCGGCGGTGGTGATGCGTGTATGAGTGGTTGAGAGGTTGAAGATGAAGTGGGTTTGGGTTTTTTTTGTTTGAAAATAATTAAGGAAAATTGAAGGGGTAGGGATGTTTAATAGAGATGGAAATGGGTGAAATTATGAATGGGGATGGTGTGTAATGGATTGCTCAGCCCATGCCCTGCTCCCTGCTGCCGCTGCTGCCACTGCTGCGTTTGCGTGGGAGAAGGGATGAAGTGGAGGAGAAGAAAGAAAGGAAGAAAAAGAAGAAAAATGAAAGGAAAATAGAAAAATTAAAAAGAAATGAAAAGAAATAGTAAAAAAATTATAAATAAATATTTTATTAAATAACAAAATTAATAAAATATTCTGAGACTAATAAGTAGAAGAGTTGAGACGGAAAAGCTAGAAAAGAAAAGAACCGTAAATTATATTATTATTTTAATAAGGCGAAAATTTAACTATTTCAGAATCTTTCCGAAAAATTCTCAAAAATAGCAAATATTATTCTAAGATGTTTGGTGAAATCGGATTCGAAAAATATAATGTAATTTTTAAAATAAAAATCTTGGAATCTTCCGGCGATACTGGCCGACATCAGAATCGGTCAAATTTTGATAAATTTTAAAAAAAGCTCAAAAAATGTTTTTAGATAGAAAATGATATTTTAAGATGTACTGTGAAAGCCGTTTTTGAAAATTCAATCCCATTTGAAAACTAAAAATTCGGGAATCAGTCAGCGATGCCGACCGACACCGGTTTTGGAGATTTTGAAGAAAAATTTCAAAAAAATTCCAGAAAATCATGAAAAATCTAAAATATTAGAAAACGATATTTGAAACTGAAATCGGTCAAATCGGATTAGTAGAAAGGCCAAATCGAGCGAAGCACTAGGTTCGGCTCTCCGGTTCAGACTAGGGCTGACTCCGAGTCCACGAATCCAAATCCAACACAAAACGATCACACTAATAATCATAAAACAAAAACAAATATAAGATAAATCAAAGAAATATGCTAGAAAAATCAGAATACGTATCTACGCACGTATTCCAGGAACGGGGTGTTACACTAATTCTCCAAACCACGGTGGTCCTCCCACCAAATTTCCTTGAGAGTGAAGCATCCAAATGGTTCTCTTAGGCACGGAACGCATCCACTCCAAGGCACCAACACTCTCACGTTTTGCGAGAGCTCCCACCTACATCAAAAAGTATAGAGGTGGTCTTTGGTACCCATTTCTTTGTGGGTCCACGGGGGTTAGTATCTTTTCTAACCCAAACAAAATTAGTTGCTAAATTTTCATGATAAATGCGATCATAACAAAATCTAGCAAGGTGGCCTTTTCGACCACAATGTGTACATGTGTACACGTGAGCATACATATGATGGTGATGATCATGAAAATCATGTGTATGCCGTGATGGGTTTGCATGCAAGGTTGGAACTTGTTTCTTACGAGCCAAGGTTTCCAAACGAGTGTGGTTCATGGCACAATGGCTCAAAGTGAAGCCCAAATTATCAACACTTTTCTTCAAAATAATTATATCTTTTTCAATGCTAGAAGATAAAGTGGAGCATGCAATAGGTGTGCTAGAACAAGAAGCTACACTAGCATGGCAAACATCAATCTCTTTTTGCAAGGATTTATTTTTAATCAAAACCAAATCAATTCTTTTGTAATTGCATCAATATCATTTTTCAAAGTGAGATTTTCTTTAAAGGTAAAATCCAATTTTGAAGATAAGATATCATTGTGCTTTATAACATCATCACAATCATTTTTGTTTTTCAAAAATTCATTTTCCTTTAAAGCAAGTTCGAGTTGAGATTTAAGTGAGTCACATTCACTTGCAATCTCTTCCTTCTCTTGCAACATCAATTCAAAATTAGAGCATAAATCTTTTAATTCATTTTTCAAACAAGATTATCATCTTTCAACAAATCATGTTTTTCTAACAAATTCTCAAGCTTTTGAACAAGTTCCATATTTAAAGTTTGAACTTCAAAACATCCATGACAATAGGAACTAGAGCTATCATCTATTTGAGAATCCGATTGTACCTCATGGGAGTCATTCCCATGGACCATAAAGCAAGGTTCTTCGGATATGTCTCTCCTAGATCTCCTTATCTTGTTGATAATCTTTGGAAGCTCGGGAGATGACAACATGCTCCAAACTGCAAAAGCCGAATCATATCGATCAAAAACATGTAGAAGATTTTCATTGAGAGATGCTCTAAGTGCCCTAAGTGCTAATGCATTGGCCTTTTTATGCTTGCTACTATTTGGGAAGGATTCTTGTGTAGAGGCTTGATAAGCTAGATGTCCTAGGCTTTTTAAATGACTACTCATCTTGGCTATCCAAATATCATGTCTAGCAAAATTAAACATAGGAGGGCTATCCATGAGTGCAAACTAATATGTGTGCAAATGACAATGCAAATGAAGATTAGCAAACCAAGATCTCACTCCTAGGTGGTTAAACCTAAATATCAGGAGCGCTAGCTCTGATACCAATTGAAATGTCACCTAGAGGGGGGGTGAATAGGTGACGATGCTAATCTAGTGAACTTAATGCGGAATTTAAAAAACTAATTGTAATTACAACAATGATGCACACACAAGCAAGTATAAGATATAGCAATTTGCACAATACACAAAGTAAAGAGAGAGATAAAGAGAGAGTCAATGGATCAAGCGCAAACAACAAGATATGTTCTGAGGTTCGAGCACCCAGCTCTACATCCCCGCCTTCGACACACGAAGGATTTCCAATCCACTAGCTTGTCCACAAAGGACTCCCACAAAGGGTTTTCAGAAATTACAAAGAAAAATCCTTGGGAAAAACTGAAACTAAGATAGAGAAGTTCACTCAAAATCCTTTCCCAAAAACCCTTTCTTTGATTTTCCAAACCCTAACACAAACACCAAAATAGATTGTTCAAATCAAGCTCAAAAACTTCTTTTATTGCTGTAAAAACACCAGAGAGTATGTAAAAATTCGCACAAAAATTCTTAGAGAAAAACTCTTACAAATGGGGTATTTATAGGCAAATCTGGAAACTAGCCGTTGGCTGTAATTTTTGCCAGAATTACCCTGACGGTCGACCGCCCGGTCGACCGCCCAACGGTCAATTTTTGACCCGTTGGCGCTAGCGGTCGACCGCCCGGTCGACCCAAACAAACAGAGAGCAAACCTGCTCTCAGTCGGTCGACCGGCACGGTCGACCGGCTAAAGGTGTAGCCAGCGTGCACGTTTCTGTGCACGTCGGTCGACCCATACGGTCGACCGGCTACATGGTGCGGTCGACCGTACCGGTTGACCGACCAGCCTGGCAGACACCAAAACAGGTCAGAAATCTGGAGAAATAAATATCCAATAAATTCTTATAAACTACTAAAAATCCCCAAAAATAGTTTTGTCAAATTGCATTGATATATAAATATGTGATAAAAGATTTGACTCAAATATCAAGCAATTAAAACTATTTTTATGTCTTTTCATTTTTACCAAAACCAAACCTTGTATTTTCTAAAACTTGGATTCTTGAATAGAAAATATATTTTGTCTAAAACTCATCCAAATACAAAAACATGATATTTAAACATTTTGAAACATGATGCATATGGATAGAAATCCAATATACATGAAACATATACATATCATAGTTTTTGTCATTAATTCCAAAATATGTTTTGTCAAAAATACCAAAACATATAACACATGAATAAAGGAGTCAAAACTAAGTTTGTCTAGAAAATTAAAGCATGCATGTATATAGAACAAATCATATATACATTAAACCATGTAAACTTATTTTGATCTATCTATTCATGAAAACCAAGATCGGTTAAACCTAAAACCGAAAACCAATATTCAAAACATGAAACGTGTGTGTTGTGAACTTGAGCATATCATACTAATCTAATCTTTACAATTAGGATCTAAACACAAACTAAACTAGGGATACCTAAGTCTTCTTATAGAGCGCCGTCTCCAAGTTGACTCGGTCCAAACCGTGATTCACCAAGCTAGACTCCAATGAGTGCTAGATGTCATCTTTGATGCTTAGGCTCTTGAATCACCTTGTGAAAGATGTGTGGAAGCTTTCACCAACTAATATCTTGTTAAATATCTGAAACTTAAACATTGCAAGATTATTAGTACACATAACTACATGAGTTAATCATCATCAAAACTAGAGTGGAAGGCCTTTGGGCCAACACAGTATTCCCGCCGTTCCTTCCACAGTAGTGTCAACCAGGCTGGTGGATTTTTCTGAGGCTGTCCGTCTACCAAAAATGGTCGAGGTTGAAAATGATTTTATAGGTGACATAGTCGATAGCTTTTATAAAGGCTTAGGGCGATCCATCGATCTGGTCTTGAAAGGTTCGACTATGTCGTTCTCAACTTTAAAGGTGGTCCTCTCACGCAGTATTGCAAGTATTCGGGACTTTGAAGGGTATCACCATGCCACTGCCTTGGAACTCCTGGTAGATCAATTTGAGAGGGACGTAGAGGAATGACGTTGTCTTAGCCGCTCAGACCTGGAGTCTTCGGTTAATGAGCAGCTTGCGCATCTTGTCGCTCAAATGCATGAAGCCCGTCTTGCTGCTCAGGAAATTGCTAAGGCTATTTCTTCTGACTTGAAATCCTTGGAAACAAGGCAAGCAGAGGATGGGAATGTCATTGATGCCTCTACCAGTGCTCTTCTTGACGCTGAAGATAAAATTGGGAAGGCCAAGGAGATGATCAGGAAGGCAAATCTTCTCTTATCCAGGGCTGAACCAGTGTGTCTTGAAGAGACTGCGCGGCTTGAGCAGCTTAAGGCTCAGAGTGATGAACTCTCGCAGCAGGAGTTAGCTCAGAGGGCAACCTTGGTTGAGGTCGAAGCTCGTTGGCCCAGGCGATGAACTTTAATGAGGCTGAGCTGAGGTTGCATGCGCTTGTCCGGGCTGCTAATGATAGGAGAACGAGGCTGGCTTCCCTTGAAGAGCGGATCAGATCTTATAATGTACGCCCGTAGGTCGTAACATATGTGCCTCCATGTATCCCATCCTTTTGGAAATCAATGAAAATAATAATTTTTGTTTTGACTCCCTGTCGAATCTCCAAATTGTTCCACTTTCTGAATTGTCGGTTCCAAATTGTATTGCAGCCGTTTGAGAACATAGTCTTTGTTGGATTGAATACTGAGACTTAGTTGTTCATCAGTTCAGAGGTCGCGATGACATAACTGGTTGAGGAGCCACCAAGCTTCAAGGTTGGTGATACTTGTCTTTTATAAATGTCAACAAGTATTGAGACCTGTCTTTTGTAAATGTCAACAGGGCTCGGGGTTGAGACTTGTCTTTTGTAAATGTCAACAAGCTCGAAATTGAGACTCGGCTGTCTGCTGGTTCAGAGGTCGCAATGACATAACCGATTGGGACGCCACCAAGCTCGAGATTGGTGATACTTGTCTTTTGTAAATGTCAACAAGTATCGAGACCTGTCTTTTGTAAATGTCAATAGGGCTCGGGGTTGAGACTTGTCTTTTGTAAATGTCAACAAGCTCGAAATTGAGACTCGGCTGTCTGCTGGTTCAGAGGTCGCAATGACATAACCGATTGAGACGCCACCAAGCTCAAGATTGGTGATACTTGTGTTTTATAAATGTCAACAAGTATCGAGACCTGTCTTTTGTAAATGTCAACAGGGCTCGGGGTTGAGACTTGTCTTTTGTAAATGTCAACAAGCTCGAAATTGAGACTCGGCTGTCTGCTGGTTCAGAGGTCGCAATGACATAACCGATTGAGACGCCACCAAGCTCAAGGTTGTAATGGAGTTTGGGAAAAGGCCTCGTTTTCATGGGGAGAAATGAGGGAATCACTGTCATAGGTTTAATGTTAACGTAACAGTGAAATGTATATGTGGTCTTATCATTCTATGGATGAGAAATGGTAAGTGATTTTGGAGATCTCATTTTCACAGGGAGAAACGAGGGAATCGCTGTCATAGGTTTAATGTTAACGTAACAGCGAAATATATATGTGGCCCTACCATTCTATGGATGAGAATTAGTAAGTGATTTTGGAGATCTCGTTTTCACAGGGAGAAACGAGGGAATCGCTGTCATAAGTTTAATGTTAACGTAACAGCGAAATGTGTATGTGGTCTTACCATTTTATGGATGAGAATTGGTAAGTGATTTTGGAGAGGGAATCAACTGGGAACAGGTCCCTTAGGATTCTTAGCAAATCCTCAGCTGTCAACGGGTTTGATATGCCTTTACCAACTACCGTTTGAGTTGGGCTAGCCATGCTGCTCCCCTCAGCATGATGAGTTGTCGAGGACTTATGTTGGGCTTAGAGGCCAACATTTTCCTCTATCCTTAATCGTTAAGGATATTGGATCATCTGGTTAACGTATGTGTAACCTTGATTCTCCTTTAAGACAACCAGTGTATGGCCAGGTTCCTACTGGTTTATGGTTGCATGATCTCGCTTGGAGGAAGAGAGAGGCTCTCTTTTTCATATACTTTGGATATGAAGGTCTTGATCAGAGGTGTAATGTTAACTTGATCATAAGAAGGATCCTTAATCAGGGATAATACTTCTTCAAGAACTTGCCATTGACCGGCATCATGAGTAGGTCGCCATCTGAAGTCATAAGGCGGTATGCTCCGTTCGAATAGACTGTTTCTATTACAAACGGTCCTTCCCATTTAGGCTGAAATTTGCCTTTGGTCTTATGCGTCATAATCATTGGTCGTCTGACGGCTAAAACCAGGTCTCCTTTCTGGAAGACCCTCTGTTTGACCTTCTTATTGTAGGCTTTTGAAATTCGAGCTTGATACAACTCGATGTGTTGCTGAGCTTGTAGTCGCTTCTCATCTAGGGCTTCGAGCTCTTGGAGGCGCAACCGATCATTGTCCTCTGATGTGATCTTAGTAGTCAGAGCGACTCACAATGATGGCGTCTGGATTTCCAATGGGATGACTGCTTCGCACCCATATACCAAGGAAAAAGGCGTATTGCCTGTCGGTGTTCGAACCGAGGTCCGGTAGCCCAAAGACATTCACCAAGCTTTTCGTCCCAATCTCGCTTATTTAAGGAGACGAACTTCTTGAGTAGCTTGATGATCGTTTTATTGAATGCCTCCGCCAAACCATTAGCAGCAAGATTATAGGCAGTTGAAGCCACATTTTGAATTCGGTATTTATCGCAGAACCGATAGAATACTTGGCTTATGAATTGGGGACCGTTGTCGTGGATGATCCGCCTAGGGACACCAAATCGATGGATGACATGGTGTTTGATGAAATTAACCACATTAGAGGTTTTGACTTCAGTCAATGGTATAGCTTCTGCCCACTTTGAAAAGTAATCGGTTATTACCAAGATAAACCGGTGACCTTTTGTTGAAGAGGGGCTGATTGGTCCTACGACATCTATTCCCCATGCTTCAAATGGCCATGAAGCAACAGTCGGGTGGAGCAACTCCGAAGGCTGGTGTATGAAGTCCGCATGGATTTGACACGCTTTACACCTTCGTGCGTATTGGATGGCATCGGCTATCATGGTTGGCCAATAGTATCCAAGCCTATGCAACCTGTCTTTAAGCTTTGGACCTGGCTGATGAGCTCCGCAAATGCCGTCGTGTGCTTCTTTAAGCACTTCCTGTGCCTCTGAATGAGGAAGGCAACGGAGGAGGACACCGTCATATGAACGACAGTAAAGGGTCTTCAGAGTTGGATCGTAGTAGAAACGGAGAGACCTTCGTCTGATAGATGCCGCTTCTTTAGGATCGTCTGGAAGCAGACCGTGCAAAGCATAGTTAATGAGAGGAAAGCGTCAATCTCTCGGCTCAAAATCGGTGGAGACATTATAGACTTCTCGGGTTCTTAGCATATGCTTAGAGCATACAAGATGTCGAGTTGCGACTGTGAGGTGATACTCGGTGTCGGGTGGCAAGGCTAGTGTTGTTGCTAATGCAGTAAGAGAGTCCGCCTTGGTATTCTGAGATCGAGACACGTGCCCGATGTAGAAACCTTCGAATAGGCTAGCCAATTTGATGGCCGTGTGATAATAAGGCACCAAGTCTTCGTGGCGAACTTCATGTTCGCCTTTAACCTGATTGATAATCAGCTTTGAATCGCCGTAAGCTTCAAGGTAGCGTACCCCCATTCCATGGGCAAGCTGAAGACCAATGAGCAGGGCATTATATTCTGCTATATTGTTGGAGCATGATTCCGTGAGAGAAAATGCTCTGGGAAGGACATGATTCTATGGGGAGATAAACACAACCCCCACTCCGGCAATAATCTTGCCTTTAGGGCCCATTCGCGATGCTCCATCGAAGAACATCTGCCAACATATCCTCTGCTGTGAAGGTAATAGCAGGTACCTTTGATTGCACATAATGGCATTTAGGGCAAGAAGACTGAGCGTCATCGTTAGGGACCTCTGGCATGCATGTCAGGAATGATTCTGAATTAGCCAGCGCATCTCTAAGTGCTTCTCTTGTCTCTTTTGAGAGACGAAGGAGCTCGTGTATTGTAATACGAGCTGGGATATTAGCCAGCTGAGCCAATATATCAAAACGAAAGGGCATGTCAAGCCCTGGGCCTGAAGGTTTCTTCAGGGCATGGTCGAACCGGACTTCCTTAGGCTTCTCCTTTCCCTTGGTTGGAACTGGAGCGGATGCTGGTATTTGTACTGGCGTTGTTTGTTGTGGTATCTCGTCAGTAGACTTCTCATACTGCCTTAAGTATGATTTTCCAGATCAGATGCCCTTCGGTTGAGGTACGTCGGCCTGCGTTGTGCAAACATGCTTTTCTCCTTCTGAATTACTTAGGGAAGCTGACGTAAGATTGTCGTCGTCTGGCAGGATGGAGATGACATTGCAAGATTTGCCCTTTGACTTGGGCCTCTTTGAATCCCACTGCACGTCTTGGACGAGGTCTGGGTGTATCCACATGACTTCCCCTGTCTCCAATGTTAAGGGAATAAGACCCTTATAATCTTGAGTTTTAACTGGAGGATGCTTGACTTCCAACCGTGGTGCAGGGACTGGATAAGTCCCGTCAGGAACTGTGACCTTTGGGGTTTTGCCGAACTCGAGGGTCACCATATTGGCAGTGACTTACTTCTGCTCTGTCTTCAATGTCAGAACCCCGGCGTCGACCAAGGCTTGAATTCTATCTTTGAGGATATAGCACTTGTCGGTAGGATGGTGAATCATCCTGTGATAGAGACAGTATTTGGGATCGTTTGTGCGTCCTATCTCATTGGGACGCCGAGCATCTGGTAGCTTCATTTTATTCCCTTTGTGGAGCAGATGGAATATCGTGAGCACCTGATCGTCTTTGAAGGAGTACTGTTTTGGAGGGAACTTAGGCTCCTGATTGTTGAAGCCGCTCTTCTTGGCCTTCGACTGCACGTCCCCGGACAATTCCACAGACATAGTCTCTTTCCCTTGGCTTGAGAAGACTGCGGTAGGTCGCTACATCCTTTACTGTTCATACCCTATTTGCCTCTAGGGGTGGATGGTTCGAATTTTTTAGCCGACTTTTCGGCTATCTCAGCTTGTTCGACCAATTCTTTCCAAGTGTGGGCCTTGACATCCCCCATGCGAACTTCTACTTGGTCCAGGAAGTTGTGCCTACATGTCTGTAAGAGCATGGGTAGTGGCATCCCTGCTGGGCACATCAAGGATAAGTTTCTGAACCGTTCAATGTAGTCACGGACAGATTCGCCCTTCTTCTGTATGGTGGAGAGGAGCTTGTCCATGGTCACTTCGGTATCGTCCTCATAGAAACGACAGAGGAACCGGGTTTCCAGGTCGATCCAGGAATTGATAGAGCCCGGAGGGAGACTTCGGAACCAGTCAAATGCCACCCCCTTTAAGGTGCCAATGAACAGCCTAGCCATGATGGCGTCGTTGCTTATAACATTACCAGTCTGAGACCGGAAGTAGTAGATGTGCTGATTTGGTGAACTCTTACCATCATACGTATGCAACGTTGGTGGTTTGAACTTCGGTGGATATGGCACCGAATCCCACTCCAATGGGTAAGGACGGACTGCCCCTACTTTCTTTAATTCATCCCTCTGAGGTAGGGATGCGATTTGAGCTTGGAGGCCTTTAAGGACTTCGGCGTCTAAGGAAGAATCCTCTTTAGATTTCTCCATTTTTGGCTGCTCATTGCTGAAATGTTCCTCCTCATCGTGATTGCTCTCGGCATCATTGTCATTCCGATTACTGAGGAGTCGAGCAAGCATCTGTTGAATATTGTCCAGGGCCTCTTGCTGGGTTTTGGAAGTTTGCTCCTGAGCTTCCAGGCGCCGACGAAGGTCGTCATTAGCGTTATCAGCCATGTTGACTGATGCTCTGTCTGTTCGCACAAAGCTAACTGTCGCCGAAAATGCGTACCCACTGTCTTCAACTTCTTCATCCAATGGCTGGGGTGATTTCCTGGGCTCTGGCGAGGCTAGGGCCGTTGAGGAGGAAGGCTGTTCATAACTGTAGGGTATCGCCACCCTAGATCTGGTGTTTCGGAAAACACCTTCTTCATGCACCAAGACTTCGCCTAAGCCTGGGCTGTAATCTGGATCTGGGGAGCTGTGGGGGGTGTCGTCAGGTGTTTGTCTTTCCCTGCATAACTCTCATCCTCTTCCGGTCATATTGACGGATGCAGAGGGTGGATCTCGCGAGACACTCCTTTTGCGATGCTTTATCGGGGCTTATACCGACAGCCGATCAAAAACTGATCACCGGCCTGGAGAAGTGGCGAAGATTGGTGCTAGCCGGCAATGGACCGAGTGGACTGTTACCAACTGACATCCCACTTGTTGACAACAGGAGGAAGAGGTTTGTTTATTTGTCAACAATTCTCGCAAATCAGGCCAAGTATGGCCTAAACGATCTGGTGCAGAAGCTCCTTTGGATAGCGCATAGGAGAGTGTCTTGTTCCTTTTATCCCTGCAGAAGGGATTAGCACTGAATAGTGCTTCAGTTCTAGCTTCGCCAATAGGCGCGAGCTTAGTGCTTGACGAATTGGAAAGCGGAGCACGCTGTGGTGCTTTACCCGCTATGCTGCTGCGAAGGGGATTAGCCTTAGATAATACTTTGGCTCTTGCTTCGCGGTCATGGACCCAGTGAGTACGCTGAGGTACAGTAGCTTCGCTCATATGAACGAGGCTGGCACAAGGCGTTGCTGCTCTTGAATCGGACGACAGTATGATTGCCGTCGTGACTTCATGGTCGGCAGCATTGCTGGAGCAGAGAGGCCTCTTGCCTTTTTCCTTGCGAGAAAGGCGCGATTTTGGCGTAGCTACGCCTGAAGCTTCGGCCAGAGACTTCTGTTTAGGCCTCCACATCCGCTTTGACAGAGGATACTTAGGTTCGCAAGGAACCTGATTAGCCACACGCGAGGCTGAAGGGTGTTGGCAGAATTCTGCTTCTGGTTTCTGTTCTGAAACCTTAGCCGTGGAGACCGTCCTATGCTTCCGTGCTCGAAGCATTAGACCACCCCCAGAGAGGACTTCTTCGAATCTTCCTTGGTCGAATTGAACGACCAGGTTCTCAAAAGTATTGGACTTGGACTGCGGGCGTGCTTTCTTGTTGCGTCAGAGAACCGCAGTAGGTTCGCAGAGAACCTTTTCTGTCTCCGTAGAGACTTTTCTTGAAGATTTAGCCAGAGAGGCTCTGGCTGCACCGGCTTTTCTGAATTCAGAGTTAGACCCGAAGGTCTGTTCGTCGCATTGCGACACTTCATTCTCGGCAGTGGAGAATACAATCCCCAGCGGAGTCACCATCTTATTTTTCATTGATTTGCAAAGGGAAAAACTTACAATAAAAAGAGTTTGAGGAGCTAAATTACAAGTATTCTTAAAAGATTACAAGTAGATCTCCTCAGAGATTCTGGAGAAGTGTGCCGATAGGAGTCTGGTCTGCGCGCGACCACTTTGTCTCTTTGACGATGCGAGCGATGAGATTCCCTTCTCGCCTGGTTCCGGGAATCAGAGAATAGAAGGTTGGTAGAACCCTCGTGCTACTTCTCAAAGCCGCCTTCAATTAGGAATTCCTTCTCGCCTGGTTCCGGAGATTCCTTGAGAAGAAGGTATTAGGGTATCAATACCCTGAATAGAAAAGCAATTCTCTATTAAGTCTCTGAATTCAAGAGCGCACGGTGCGTCGTGAAGAAGCCTCTGCTTGTGGAGTTCTCTTGTGCGTGTCGTCTCAGAAAGGCTCTATTTCTGGGGCTCCTTCGAGATCCTCCCTCCTTGTACCCCTGATGGGCTATTTATAGGGAGAGCAAAGGTATAACCGTCCTTTGAAGATATGGAAACAGATTGAATCGGATCTGTTTGAATCTGGAAAGTAGCCTTGTTGCGAGGCTAGGATCAGCTTCTGCGAAGCTAGAAATGGCAGGTCGGTTGATCCTCTTGATCTGTTTGATCCTTTCCATATTGTTGAAAGATCTCTCCTGATCCTCTTACTCGTTTTAAGAGAGTCAAGAGATTGTGGCAATCAACTGCCGAATTTGATCTCCGATTTGATCTTAATTGGATTTGATCTGATTAGATCTGATCTCATCTGGAGATTTGATTGGTCAAAGGTTGACCATGGCAGACCCACAGCAGAGCTGCCGCGTTGAGCTCACAGCGGAGCTGGAAGGCGCATCTGGCGAAGTTAGAAGAAAGCTCTTCAGCGGAGCTAGATAACATCTATGGCGAAGCTACCGAACATCCTTCTGCGCGGTTGCGTGTGGCTTCGAGTGAAGCTATCTCTCTGCGGAGTTAACTGAGCACTTCAGGCGAAGCTAGAAGTTAGCTTCCTGACGGAGCTGTGAATGACTTCAAGACGAAGTTGGATGATCTTACCCTCTCAGGCGAGGCTATCCCTTTGGGCTCATGTGATGCTAAGTGCTAGCATCTTAGACCTGCTGAGGTCTGTTTAGAGGCAATCCGGGTTCACTGTCTGCTTGCTGGATCAGTGGAGTCCAAGTTGCTTCCCTGTCCCTCGGAGATGGGTGAAAACTGGTCTTCAGCTCGTCTGTCACTTGTCTTTTGTAAATGTCAACAAGTTTAGACATTATTCGGACCAATAAGAATCTTGTCTTTTTTAAGTGTCAACAGAGATTCACGGACTTCAGGCTCTCTTTCTGAATGCATCAATGTCTGGTGTTCTAGATGGCAGCAATTTGAGCCTGGAGTTAGTTTTTGAGTTGCCCCCTGTCTCTTACTCATATATGGCATTCTCGCAGTCAAGAGCCTCCTACTTCCGACTGCAATCAGATTAGGCTTATTGTTCCTTCATCTTCTCTTTCATGTTGTGAGTATCTAAAGGAGTTGATTTTCGTGTTGTTGCGATGGTTGGACACTTGTGGCTGCCCCCTGAGGTGAGGAGGAGTCGTGTCTTCTGTGGTATGCGGCTGATCGATGGCCGGTGGGGGGACCGTGCCCCCCGACAGTGCTGATGTTATTGTCGTTTGACGTGGCGCCGTTGAAGGTGACAGTTTGCTTTTTTGGAGCCATCGGTGTTGTGAAAAAGGCTTTTTTTAGGAGGAGGTTTTTAGGAGAAAGATCTTGAGTATAGGGACTTAAATCTCAATAAAAGTACTAGTTTGTAGTGAAAATTTTTCACGATGAGCGACTAGACGATCATTCCTCACCACAAGCGGATTGGAAAATGGAGGTGAAATACGCGTAAATAATTCTTAAGTGAAAAAACCTTAGCTGAGAAAAATCATGGGGAAGAGGGACTTTTACGATAATTCTTAAGTCATAAGAATTACAGGAATTTGGAAATAGTGTACGGAGTTCGAATTTCCAAAGTTCGGCCCCCACTTCGTTAGGGGAAGAGATCTATTTATACTCCATTGAGCTGTTGGACTGGAGGTAGATGATCGTGAGTGAGATTTACACGTTTTGCACATTGTAACAGTAGCGATCAATGGTGCTGATTTGTAGGGATTGCATGCCAAAAAATCTGTCACTGTCCATAACTGCTCGTGTTGAGGGGTATTACACATTATCAACATGAAAGAGGATTGGGTTGCGTACCCGACGACGGAGATTGGGTATGATCTATCATTGGAGCTCGGATTGAGGAGTTCCGGAGTTTCCGGGACGGAGTAAGATCCGGGATGTCCGAGTGGCAGAGTCTTCTGGGATGATGTAACTTTCGGGATGGAGGATGAACTTCGAGAGGATATAGAGCTGCGAAAGCTGCTGGATAGATTGAATGATGTGGAAGTCTCAAAGGGATGCTCGCTTTCTTGAACACGCGTCACAATTTTGATGAGTCAATTTTTAACTACTACTCAAATGTAACGGTTTGTCTTGTGATTTTAAACTTTGATTGAACCACTGATCTGAACATTTACACAAACAGAGTATTTAGATTAGACAGAAGATCAGAACCCCCTTAATCACCACATGAAGTATGCATGTAGTTAAAGTCGAGGTTCCCTAATGGGGCCTGGATTCGGGAGCAAATAAATAGGTCATCTGAAATTTTAATGTTATATTATATAGAGAGGAAAAGCCATAAAGAAGTTTAATAATTGCTTCCCCTACTGATTTTCGGCCAAAATCTCATAAAGAATCCTTTCGCTTGGAAGGTGCCACTCATGTCCTCCTTCCATGTTATTTTCAGCGAGGATATTGGGTCACACTGATCGGATAGGGACGTGTTAACACAATTGACAAGTAGAAAAGGAGTGCAGGGGCATCAAAATAAGGTAGGTTGACTGACCATTTTGAATTGAACATCATCTACTGGGCATGGAGGAGCTGAAGCCTGATGTTTCAAGGATGGATCCTTTGCATTCAGCTCCTTCCTGAACTTCTCAACACGACGGGCAAGCTGAACTCTCAAGTCTCCTGCCACAAAAGAAAGCTGGAATCCAACAATGTGGCCCCTGAGTCCATGACATGCATTCAACTAGGCGTCAGGGGTCGAGCTATGTGTGAATTTCTCAACACGACGGGCAAGTTGAACTCAACAATGCGGACTCTATGAGTCCATGACACGCATTGGATTAGGGCATGCACGCGCGCACAGACATTTTTACAGGCCAAAGGTCATTCTTCTGCCAAATTTAAAAGGCAAAGACAAACTCAATGGCTTTATTATTATCGATAAGCACTAATTTCAGACGCAATGCCAGAAATCATCGATAGCAACATAGGCTTCTAGGGTGTGTTTTAGTTGATTTGCTTCACACTATAGAAACATTAAATACTTGTTCAAAGTTTTGAGCCACGATGTCTTGAGGCTCATGTATACTTGTCATAGATTTAACATTGCAGTTTGTCCACAGTTCAGATTACTTTTAACTAGAAAGGAGAGAACAGGACCACTTGCAAATATTATCCATTTGGAAGTGAAAATATCTTCAGCATCATAGAAACATATTTTGTTTAAAAAAAATCTAGAATATAGCAAGATTCTTGCTTTTATGATGATTAATTGAGGTTGAATGAACATGTTGCTGCATGGCATACTCAATAAATAAGTCTCGCTCATGCTTCTTCTAACCGAGGAGCACATTGCTAGTCCAATGCACTGTTGTTGTCCCAACCCCTCTATTTTGCTTGAGGACACAACCACAGATCTGACTGCTTCTCTTTCTTTCTTCCCTGAAGTTAACCAAATAACTCAAGAAATTATAAAAGATTAGCTGCTGCTAATTGGATGGTTTAATTTTTAGCATCTCAGGCAAATGAATTGGTAAGATTCTCTGTTTCCTCAAGAGGTGATAGTCATATAGATCAATGTTGTAGGACAATTCACACGTAAGATTTACCTTGGCCTCAAGCTATGCCTTTTTTATCTGGAAACCCGGGGTCGATTCGTTTCTCAATGGAGCAACTCAAAACCTGGAAAGTTAAACCTTATTTAAGTTGGTCTTAACCATCACCTTTTGCAAGCAATTGGTGAACCCTCTCCAAACTCATGTGCCTTGAAAAAACAGGCTGACAGCCGATAAGTTTCAAACTCCAATCATCTTTAACTTTGTTAAACAGTCAGTCGATACTCAGAACACACTGCAGTTAATTGTCAACCATATTAAACAATCATGGGGTATTCCACTAGGAAAGCCATCATATTTTCAGGTTCTGCTGAAATCTCTGACAATTTCTCTTGGCGGCATACAACCCATTTGATTGAACCAAACAAAGCCATGGTTGACAAGCTAAAGAAACATTTAGCTGCTTCTTTTTTCTTAGTCGAAAGATTTAGCTCTGGCATTGTCTATCTGCACACAGTTTAGCACTACAGTCTGATATTTTCTCATATCAAAATAAGGATGACACAAGATGTCCATTTATTCCCCGAAAAATCTACATTCATTGATCTGTTAGCTTCCATCAACCAGTTTTTTGAGAAGAGTAGTTGTTGTTGTCCTTAAAAAAAGGGGAGTTGCAGAAACTAAACAAATTCCCTGAAAATTGACAGCCTTTTGTCACTTTGTTGTGATTGTTTGTCAGAGTCTCGGAGAAAAAGACTGTACAATAGACATGTTTGTCAACCTTTTAAGAATGGTATCAAATTGGTTATCAAAGAAGTTGCAGGTCAGAAAAAAAGTAAGAGATGGAAGTGTGGGAACATTGTGCACAACAAGGCATATGTTAGTATGACTTATACGATGTGTTCGAATTGGCTGGCTGATATTATGGCTTGGAGTTGCGTACAATTCCCCAAAGCAAACCTGTACACCTTTTGGTCTTGGAGAACTTTTTTTGTTCCTCCTTGGTTGCAAGAGCATAAACCAAAAGAACAAGGTAGCTTTACCATACCAAACAACACCTTGTTTTAAAGGATCATAGCCATCTGCCCAATCGTCTGTAATTTCCATAGCTAGGAATTCGGAGTTTTGGACCAACTCAAAGTGTTGACGTCAGGTTGATAACCATTCAAATTTATTCAATCTTCCATGTAGACTTATACTCGTTTGCCTAATCCGCTCTGATTGGAAGGCAATAGAATGAGACGTATCATCATCGTTATCATGTAAGCCTTTTCCCGTCAAAATTTAGATCGGCTATGAAGCACAAGGTTCCACAAAAGATTTGAGAATTTTATCATCATGAATATCATCTGAGCATTTTTTCCTGCCAAAAAAGATTTGATGATTTTATGACCAGTTGTCAACACGACAAGAACTTCATGCCAGATCCCCGACCAAGGAAACTAGAACCGTAGTCAGCAAGCACAGATCCCTACCTTATTGGTCATATGCAGTGTAAAGCTCAAGCAACCTAGCCCTTCAAATTTCTCATAGACTGAAAAAACAGTCTAGATAAGAAAAGGATGATATATTTCCTGTAGGGAATTACATTTAGCTCATATCCACCTCTAAGGCTAATAAAGAGAGCCAAAGGAGCACATTTCCAAAGATTGAAGCATTATCCGTGATGTAGTTTTCTCCCATATCAGACCTCTATCAACAGAAAATAAAAGTGACTTGGATCTTGCCCTAAAATCTACCTTCTCAACACTTATTGCTTGAAAAATCTATCCATCTGCCCCTTTCTTGGACCAATCCTTAACCCTGATTGAATTGGCAGAACGCTTAAGATCGTGACACATAGACTAGGCATACTTACGTCCCTATGAGCTTCACATCAGAACATTTTATACTAGCTTATTACCCCGAATATGTAAGAAGCAGCAAGAATGATCACATAAATATAAACCTTGAGATTGGGAAAAATGAATTACTCAAATTTCTTAAATGAAACAGAAATGCCAGGCAGACAGGAAAGATTCATGGATCAATCATCAAACAAATAGAAGTAAAAGACTAATAAATGTACTAGCAGAAAGAAAAGACTTACAAGATATAATGCCCTTCACAATCGTTTGCTGAGCGTGCGATACATCAATTACTCGAGCTGACTGTTCAGCAGCAAAGTTTTTCTTTCTGAAATCGAAGACATCCGGGGAAAAACATGTGAAACATGATAATTGATATATACAACATTAGTGTGTTCCTCAAGTTTATGACTATTGCTCAACCTCAGTTTGAACTAGATCAGGGTGTAATTTCTTCTGCCATCTTTATACTTGCCTTCAAGATTGTCATCCTTGATGTCATGGACCCTTTCCCTATCAAAACCAGGAAGTGTTCACGGTATATCCAAATAAGTAGAGAAAAGGAAACAACATAATAGCAAATTCTTCTTTTAAAAGAAAAACTCTCATTTAAGCTTCTGCCAAGATCACATGTGCGTAGTACCACCCATTTTGCTACTATCACAAGTATGTTACTTCCAAGAAGAAATAATTGGAATATAGTTTATATCCCTATATGACATAAACTTCATTTGATTCTCACTCCAGATCTCAAGTCCCAATCAACCAACAAAGACCTGAGTTTCTTCCTTATCAAGTGAAGGCTCCCAAAACAAGCCCATCCAGCGAATGCTCTCTGAAAAAATCACAATTAGTCTCCATGCAGTCTCACTAATATGCGATTGAGTACATCTGAGATTGTTCACCTCCACAAGCACAGTTATCAAACAAACTCATATTTGATTCTGTGGATAAAAAATAAACCCTAATTTCTCTAAAAAAAGAAGCAAACCCTACTTTTCAAAAGTATACTGTTGAAAACTAGAAAAAGTAATGGATGCAGCATTGTTTCAATTTCCAAACAACTCGCAAATAATTGTATTTAAATATTTAGTATTAATTTTGAATCAAGGTCAAGTGATATTTCTTCCAACAAGAACAATGGAAAGTGGCCAAGAAAAAGGACTGCAATGCTGAGAAAAAAGGATATAAACCCGTCCAATTAAATAATATATGTTAATAGACATGTGATACATTGTATCTAGACATGTGTATAAACATGTGATACATTGTATCTAAACATGTATAGCTTCCTTATTTCATTCTCCACTTCTATATATATTGATGTAACAATTTATGAATAATATATAGAAATTCTCGTTCTCTAAATTATCATGGTATCAGAGTCGCTCAAAAATTCTTTCCTGATCGAAGTTCACTAAGTGTTCTCGAGCCTACACTGGACCGTGCTCGCATAGCGCGTACCCTGCGCCGGGTTATCTCTTTATCTTCCACTATTGTCGATCTTGATACCATCTTACTACAGCACTGCCCTCGGCCCTTGCCTCTAGGCCGCCTTCAGCTCTCACCCTCCAGCACGGAGGTTTCCTCCTCTAAGATCTCTCTAACGACGACTTCACCATTCCCGCCGTCGACGAGAGACGATCGACGAGCGATGACTTCATCATTCCCGCAGTCGACGAGAGACGACTTTACCATTCCCGCCATCGACGAAAGACGATCGACGAGCGTATTTTTGAACTCTTTAAGCAAATTCCAACTGATGAATCATGCATACAAACTAAAAGAAAAGGTAGAACGTCATAAATATAAACAAGGTGATTTAAAAGAATCCTGCTGGAGACGTATTGACAAAAATATAGTTCATGTTTTTACTAAAATCCTAGAATTAATCAAATTGAAAACAGATTTTGTTACAAAAGGCCATTTTTTTTGGTATAGCAAGGTTTGAAATTACCTAGAAGGGGGGTGAATAGATGACTAGCTAATCTAATGATGAATAAATGCGGAATTAAAATTATTTAAGCAAACTAAAAACTATTATGCTAAACACACCACATATAACATAAGAGTGTAACTGAATTCCCGGTGAAAGGTTCTGGACTATCTCCTCAAGATTCCTCTAGATAAGAGTTGAGGTGCCGTTATGACTCTCTTAATAGAATACAAGTGTGAGCAAACAATCTCAAGCATACAGCAATAGAGCACAAATATATATCAAGCATATAAAGATGAAAGTAATATATAAGCATGCAAGATATAAACACAAGTGAGAGATAGAGAGAGCAATTGCAAATACGGGAGATTTGTTTTAAGGTTCGAGCATCCTTGCTCTACATCCCCGCCTTCAACACTATGAAGGATTTTCACTAGAATCGATCCCACAGAATCACTCGGTGCCGCAACACCTACAAGGAGTTCACACTAGAACTCTTGGACTCACTAATCCCCTCACTTGTTCCCGCAAGAACTACACACGCAAGTACACTAGCTTGCCGAGGCCGTACCTCTACACCAAGCTCCCACGAGAACTCGAAACAATACGAACCCGCAAGTTCGCCTCCTCAAATACAAAGATGGACACTTTGGTGATCTCAACACTTTGATCACCTAAAACTCTCTCACAATAAAGATCCCTATAGGATTGATGTAGCAATGGATAGCTCAAGTATATGTGAGAAAAACTTGGATAGAATTTGTGGTGAAAAACTCAAGAAATCTCTTTTTCAAAACACTCTTGAAAAACTCTCCTTTTGATATGAAAGTATTTGGCTCTAAAATAAGTGGAGATAAATACTTAGAAGTATAAGAAAAACTATCTTAAAAACTCACTTAAAATCTTATAGAAAACAGTACAATGGAGGCTCAATATATAGGCTCCCAAATATAACCGTTGGAGGCCAATTCAGCAGCTGATGTTGCTGTCGGTCGACCGGCCAACGGTCAGTTGTGCCATCGGTCGACCGGCCGATCGATCGAGGCCTAGATACAGAGGGCAGAAGCTCTCTGCCGGTCGACCGCCCGGTCGACCAGGGCCAGATCCAGAGAGCAGAACTCTTTGGCGGTCGACCGGGTCGGTTGACCGGCCCTCCAGCCAAACAAAGTCGTGCACGTTTGTGCACGTCGGTCGACTGCCTGGTCGACCGACCTCTGGCTCGGTCGACCGTGCGGTCGACCGGCAGAAGGCCGAAGCACAGATTTTTAAGAATTTAAAACTTGGTCTTTTTACTTTCAATTAAATCCCATAAATTCTCATAAATTCTACAAAAATAAGTTCATTGATATACTTTGAAATACAAACATATTTGATTAAAAATCAAAACATATTATAAACATTTTGAATTATTTTTGTAATATAGAAGTTTTGCCTTAAACAAAAACTTGTATTTTTCAAAAACGATTTTTTCAAAACTTTCAAACACAAACAAGATATTCTAAACACTTTTGAAGCTTAGTGTATATGGATATGATCTACTACACATATATGATAAAATATCTATGTTTTGACATTAAGCTTTAAAATAAGTTTTGATAAAACGCATGTATATTTTGAAGCTTAAAAAATTAAACCGGTATTTTCTAAAACGAAAACTCTTTTATAAAAACACATCAAAATCTTGTGTGTGAGTGTATTAAACTTGAGCAATCTACCAACTAATCTATCTTTTACATTTTATCTAGAAATAAAATCTTGACACTTACAAATATGACGCAAGTCTTCTTGAAAATCTTCTCTTTGAAAGTCTTCTTCTCCTTCTTGACTTGGTCCAAATCTTGATCCAATGAGTTAGACACATCTTGAGTATTTGATGCAATCTTGAAGTGTGAGCTCTTGAATCAACACGTATTAGCTCCAAAACTTTAACTTTAAATTCTTTATTGAAGCTAAACACCAACTAAGATTTTGATCAAATATCTGATATTAATTAAATACAAGATCATTAGTACTATAACTACATAAGTTAATCATCATCAAAACTAGAGTGATGAGATTTTGGACCAACAATCTTCCCCTTTTTGATGATGACAAAACTCATGGAATTATATATGCATGGATTAAAGTTAAGCTTCATAAAAGCTCCCCCTTAACTCATGCATAGCAATAAATAAATAAATGTTCAATGAAGTGCATAAAATTAAACAAATACATATATATATATATATATATATATATATATATATATATATATATATATATATATATATATATATATATATATATATATATATATATATATATGCATAACAAGGTGAAAGAAACATGCATAAATCAAATTCTTCTCCCCAAAAACCTTCTCCTCCTTTTTGTATAAACTTTCAAAATCCTTCCCCCCTTTTTGTATAAACATATAAAACATGTATAAACTCAATATATGCATAAACTCAATTTCTAAATATGCATATATAAACTCAAAATCATTTTCTCCCTTTTTGTCAATCATCAACAAAGGGGTGAAAAATAAATCAACACTAAAGATATATATATGCGATATACATTCATGAAGAGGAAGACGGTAAGTTGGCTTCCCTGCATACATGCATTACATGAGGAAGGGATGACAAATTCCTAACGCACATAAAATATAATATACAATGCATAAGTGGAGATGTTAAGCTCCCCCTACACACTTGTACCACATAAAGAAGAGATGTCAAGCTCCTCAATATACGATACACTCAACATGAATTTATATATAGAAGAGATATTAAGCTCCCTTTACATATAGGCAATCATATTAAAAACATTTTTTTAAATCATTTTAAAGACAAATTTTGAATTTTTCTTAAATCAACAAAATCAAATTTTGAGATACCACTTATAAGTAAACAAAATTTTAAGATATCACAAGATTTTTGACCAATTTAAATTGAAAATTTTTTATACCAATTGAAGTTGAAACAAATTTTGATACCAATGAAAGTAAAATATTTTATATTTTGATACCAATTGAAATATATGATAAATTTTGATACAAAATAAAAGGTAAACATTGTTGATACCAATTGAAATCGAAACCAATTGAAATCGAAATATATTGATACCTATTGAATTATATTGTAAATTTTAATATCAATTAAAAGGTAAAATATGAAGTATATTTTGATATCAATTGAAATTACCAATTGAAAATAATGCATAAACTCATTAAAATACTAATTGAGATACAAATTGAAATGAAGATTTAAGTCTAGTTTAGCATAAACATAATTTGTGCTTTAAACATGTAAAGATTGTAAATCAAGTACAATCAAATCATATATATGTATGAAAATAAAAATACCAATTGAAATTAATATTATTTGAAATTTGACGCATACATATATAAAAAAACATTTATAAGTATACAAAAATAGAATTTCATGAAGTTTATGTGTATTACTCATAACTATCCACCCTAAATCATACGCATATTAAAAAAAATTCAATAAGGCTCACAAGGCATGGTCGCCCATCCATCCGCCCTTTAAGGGTTGGTAGGGGTTTTCAAAAATAAGAGTTTGAAAATATTTTGCATAATTTGAAAATATTTGTAGATTGAAAATACTACTAAATGAAGAATAAATAATTAGTTTAAAGTAATTTTTGAAAAACTAGTTAAAAATCCTTCAAACATGAAACCAAACCATATGTGTCTCATGAAACATACCAAATACACAATGGTTGACACTTGAAATTTATAAAGCTCAAAATCTCTCATGAGAATAATGTCATGAGTAAACAAATGAAGTGTGAATGCACAAGAATTATGTAAATAACATTTTCATGAAAATGATCAATAAAGCTCAAAATAGACATGAATATCTTTTATCAAAAGCATAAAAATGTATTTTTCATTAAAATCAAACTTCAAAGGTATATGTATATTTTATCAAAACTAAAAATATGCATACATATCCCAAGCAAAAAAGGAGTCCATAATAGTATTTGTATGAAGGCAAGTGACTCAAGGGTATATATGTATATTTATTAGTTTTGAACAACAATTACACATACATGAAGCAAACATATATAAGAATAGGGAAAACAAGTTAAAGTGCACGAATCATCAAAACTAGGCTATACTAGTACATCTAATGGGTACAAATGAGCCATTAAGTACAAACATACAAAAATCAAATGTGGCTCATTAGTTGTACAAGTATATATACAGGTTTCATGAAAATATACATTTAAACATGTAATTAAAACATGAAGTGTAAAACCATAAGCAAACATGATTATTAAGGTAAATGCATATGTTTTAGAGTAATGATATATACAATAGCTAAACTAAAGTGAGAACACAAAATATGAATCCATATGAACATGGGTGTATCTCAATTATTATACATGTATGTCATAAATCTAAATAACATAGCATTTAAGAACAATCATGAAAAATATGCTAAAAATCAATAATTTAAAAGCATGTAAACAAATAAGGAGTTAGAGATAGTTACCAAACCATTAGGGCACATATTTATATCTCCAAACCATGGTGGTCCTCCACCAAACTTCCTTGATAGTGATACATAAATTGTATGTCCATCTAGCCCGTACATTCACCATCAAGGCACCAAACTTCTCACGTCATGTGAAAGCCCACACCTTCATCAAACACAAGAGGTGAGGATTTTGGTATCCATTTTCTTTTGGGTCTATAGGGGTTAGTATTATTTGGAACCCAAACAATTTTATTAGCAAAATTTATAAAATTTACCTTATCATAACAAAACTTTACTAAATGGCCTTTGCGGTCGTAATGTGTACATTTGTACACTCTAGTATGCACATAAGAATGAGTGTGATCATGATGTGCAAAGTGTGCATATGTGTGCCGTGAGTGATGTGCATGTACATATGGAGCTTGTTCCTTTTGAAACAAGATTTCCAATTTATTATGATTAAATGCACAATTGCTCAAAGTTGAGCTCAAATAATCTATTCTATTTTTCAAAAATTGAACCTCTTTTATCAATAGTAGCATGAAAAACATGATGAGAATGAGAATCAACACTCTTTTTCTTTTTAGAAATATTTTCCTTATCTTTTGAAACAAATTTTCTTTTCAAAGAGTTATTTTCTTCCAAAATAATTTCTTTTTCTTTTTCCACTAAAATAATTTTATTTTTCAAAGAAGTATTTCCTTCACAAAGATCATTTAGTTTAGAAGTCAAGGAAATATTATCGTTTTTTAACATATCTTTTTCTTTTGAAATGCATTCCAATTTATTTTGAAAGGAATTTTTTCTTATAACATGGAATCAAATTTATTTTTCAATTTCTTATTATCCTTTTTAAACAAGTCATATTTTTCAAGAAGTTGTTGATAAAATGAAGCAAGATCATCATATAACAAGCCAACATCCTCATCAAGCTCGGATTCGAAATTTACCTCAAGGGGGTCATCCCCTTAGACCATATAGCACAAATTGAAAGCATCACTTCCATCATCCAATTTAGTCCCCGCATAATATTGTTTTTGGTCGCCAAGGGAGAATATAGTGTTCCATCTATAAAAGCGAATCAAAGTTAGAAACCCTAGATAAATATTCATCATTTAGGGTTGACTTTAAAGCATGGATGGCTTCTGCATTAGCCTCAAGATATTTGCCATTTAAACAATAAGAATATTTAATAGTGGCAAAATAAACATTAATACTTAGAGTTTTGATGTACATTAACATCTTAACCTTCCAAGTTTGGATGTTAAGACTATCAAACATGGGAGGTGACATGAAATCTATGTGTGTGTATAAATATTGTGATTAGCTAAAAAAATAAGAATCTTTAACTCTAGATTGTTGACCCAAATCAAGAGCATCAGGCTCTGATACCATTTGAAATCACCTAGAGTGGGGGTGAATAGGTGACTAACTAATCTAATGATGAATAAATGCGGAATTAAAACTATTTAAGTAAACTAAAAACTATTATGCTAAACACACCACGTATAACACAAGAGTGTAGCCGAATTCCCAGTGAAAGGCTCTGGACTATCTCCTCAAGATTCTTCTAGATAAGAGTTGAGGTGCCGTTATAGCTCTCTTGGTTGAATACAAGTGTGAGCAAACAATTTCAAGCATATAACAATAAAGCACAAATATATATCAAGCATATAATGATGAAAGCAATATAAGCATGCAAGATATAAACACAAGTGAGAGATAGAGAGAGCAATCGCAAACACGGAAGATTTGTTTCAAGGTTCGAACACCCTTACTCTACGTCCCCGCCTTCAACACTACGAAGGAATTCCACTAGAATCGATCCCACTGGATCACTTGGTGCCACAACACCTACAAGAAATTCACACTAGAACTCTTGAACTCATTAGTCCCCCCACTTGTTCCCGCAAGAACTACACACGTAAGCACACTAGCTTACCGAGCCAGCACCTCTACACTGAGCTCCCACAAGAACTCGAAACAACACGAACCCACAAGTTCGCCTCCTCAAATACAAAGATGAACACTTTAGTGATCTCAACACTTTAATCACCTAAAACTCCCTCACAACAAAGATCCCTATAGGATTGATGTAGCAACGGATAGGTCAAGTATGTGTGGGAAAAACTTGGATAGAATTTGTGGTGAAAAACTTAAGAAATCTATTTTTCAAAACACTCTTGAAAAAAACTCTCCTTTTGATATGGAAGTATTTGGCTCTAAAATAAGTGGCGATAAACACTTAGAAGTGTAGGAAAAACTATCTTGAAAACTCACTTAAAATCTTGTAGAAAACAGTAAAAAGGAGGCCCAATATATAGGCTCTCAAAATATGGCCGTTGGAGGTCAACTCAGCAGCTGATGCTGCTGTCAGTCGACTGCCCGGTCGACCGGCCAACGGTTAGATTTCTGACTGTTGTGCTATCGGTCGACCGGCCGGTCGACCAAGGCCAGGATACAGAGAGCAGAAGCTCTCTGCCGGTCGACCGGGGCCAGATCTAGAGAGCAGAACTCTCTTGCGATCGACCGGGTCGGTCGACCGGCCCTCCAGCCAAACAAGGTCATGCACGTTTGTGCACATCGGTCGACCGCCCAGTCGACCGACCTCTGGCTCGGTCGACCGGCAGAAGGCCAAAACACCAGTTTTTAGGGATTTAAAACTTGGTCTTTTTACCTTCAATTAAATCCCATAAATTCTCATAAATTCTATAAATCAGGTCATTGATATACTTTGAAATACAAACATATTTGATTAAAAATCAAAATATATTACAAATATTTTGAACTATTTTTGTAATATAGAAGTTTTGCATTAAACAAAAACTTGTATTTTTCAAAAACGATTTTTTTAAAACTTTTCCAAATACAAAAACAAGATATTCTAAACACTTTTGAAGCTTAGTGTGTATGGATATGATCAACTACACATATATGATGAAATATCTATGCTTTTGATATTAAGCTCTAAAATAAGTTTTGATAAAACACTTATATATTTTGAAGCTTAAAAAATCAAACCGGTATTTTTCAAAACGAAAACTCTTTTATGAAAACACATCTAAATCTTGTGTGTGAGTGTATATGAACTTGAGCAATTCACAACTAATTTATTCTTTACATTTTATTTAGAAACAAAATCTTGACACTTACAAATATGACACAAGTCTTCTTGGAAATCTTCTCTTTGAAAGTCTTATTCTCCTTCTTGACTTGGTCCAAATTTTGATCCAATGAGCTAGACTCCTCTTGAGTACTTAATGCAATCCTTGATGCACGAGCTCTTGAATCAACACGTGCTAGCTCCAAAACTTTGATTTTAAATCCTTTGTTGAAGCTAAACACCAAATAAGATCTTGATCAAATATCTGATACTAATTAAACACAAGATCATTAGTACTATAACTACATGAGTTTAATCATTATCAAAACTAGAGTGATGGGCTTTTGGGCCAACAAGGTTTTGTTAAGCCAAAAAAGTGATCCACTAAAAGACACCTTTTATTTGTTACAGCATGCATGTGCCGAGTTATCCTTTTTTTTTTGGAAAAAAGAAATGCAATCACATTCATCTCATTTGAGCTTGGAAAATTTTGAACTTAAATTTTGCAATTCAGGTCACGTCCACTGAATGCAAGTCTCATGTCATTATAAGAGGTTCGATTTCTCCCTATATTCATGGTAAACACAAGCAGCAAGACTTTCTAAGAACAGTCTGAGATACTAGAATAGGGAGATTGGATAATATTCTGTCATTCGATCTACTGGAAGAAAGATATGCCTCGTAAGAAGTTTGAGAGCAATTCTGATTTTCAATTTGTATGCTAAAGTACAGTATTTAGTCCCCTTCCAAGGTTTCTTACTTAGTCCACCCCATGATACAAGTTTACAACTGATGTAGGTCTTGCCAGCCATAATCTATAGCAATACCCATCAAAATTAAACTTCCAGATGCAGTTGTTCCTATGGAGCTTAGAGTAGCTCATACAAATTTCAGCTTCTTTATGTGATATTTACACAGATGAGAAAGTTCACCCAGTAGTGGGGGGCATAAACGACTCCACCTAGAACAGCTTGCTAGCTTGCATCCCCAGAGATAGTTGCTTGGGCATGCATGTCCTACCTCTAAAATGTTCTTATCAACAGTATACTCAAAGTCCTTGCGCTTCTAGATTTTCTTAGAGCAAGTGGTGCAGCAAATAGTCAACAGCTTAAACCTATCTAAAGATCTCCAGTAGACCCTTAAATTGAGTTCTTCAAAATGTTCTAGCAACCTGGAGGCTACAGTAAATTTTCTAGCTATAAAAACTCGTAAAACTCTGATGAGCAAGAGCGACTTATGAAATAGCTGGGACTTGCCCTCTGGGCCAGCAAAAACTACTTGCAGTCCTGACCCTCATGCACCATCTGGGAGCAGGTTGTGCTTTCCAACACAATCACTATATCTTCAGGTTCACACATGCAACCTGCACTCAATTATAATTTGTGGAGAACCCTACATTCGCATAACTTTGATCTATATTTCTACTTTCTAGACTTTGTCTTGGAGGATGTAGGCATTGACTTATCAACAGTATTTTTCAACCAACAGGTAAAGAAAGATGACTAAAAATCACATTAAGTGGTAAGCTATGAAGAAATCACACTGGATTCAAGCTTCTATCAGATGAATCAAGCTATCTTTTATTTTCACAAAAATATAGTATCCTGCCGGCTTCAATAACATCAAATAGAGAGGAACCAGAATCGCTTACTATAAGCATCTCAGAATTTGAGCAAAGTCTGCAAATGCTCTATCTTAGCACATGCTATTGGAATGATTTATGATTTCCCTCAACAAGCAAGAGTTCTCCATGTCTATAGTGATCCAACAGATACTAATTATAATTGTAATAGCCTTCCTTTATTGATATCTTTTTTTTTAACAGAACATTACATTAATTGTGTATCTAAATCATTGGTGAGGCACAGAGCTCCTAGGATAACAATTTAATTGCTCAAACTCCAATCTTCAGGTTATCCACACAAAATAATAATAAATAAGTGAAAGGGTTAAAAAAACTCTAATTTTTAGGCTAAGACCTTTTTAGTTCGCACCAGTTAAAATGTTTGCATAAAAAAAATACCACACTGCAGCAAGGCACCATTGGATTGTTACTTGTTAGTCAGTTGTTGAACATGATTATGAGGAAAGCATCTCACTTCTACCACTGATATGTAGGTGCTCAGTTTTCTAAAGACAAATTTGTTTCTGGTTTTATAAATAATCAGCTCAAAGCAGAGTGCTTTAGTACTCAATTTATGGTCCTGGCGCGCGTTACGCATCTCGCAATCTGTGAATCAATTAAAATTAGTGACTTTCTTTTAAAATTCAAGGCTGATGTGCTAGCAAATGTGATGGTATAGCTATAGGTAAATCTCTTTTTTTTTCCCTTTTCTTTTCACGGGTGAGTGTATCTGTGTGTGTACATTCTTACTGTCCTTTGCTAGGGAACTAACTTGGTGTTGAATTCCATGTCCATATCTCCAAAACGATAAATTCCCCCCACCTTCAGGAGACGCTGTATATTTTTGTTATCCAGATTTCTGTTTCACAGGTTGAACCTAGTAATTCTTAAATCATGACCAAAATAGTTTTGCTTCCCAGTGGGTTTCTCTTTCCTCTTGCAGCTTCCACAAAAGAGCGCACTTGCCTAGTTTCCTCTAGCTACTCCACCTTTTCAGCCCAAATTTAACACATTCTCACAAGTTTGTTAATTTCCTCCGCTTTCATAAAGAACTTACTTTCCCTTCTTCTGACCTTTAATAATCAAGAATATCACCATAAATGCTCGATGCATGCAGCTGCCAAGAAGGCAAAAAATATCGTCAATACTTCACATTTCCTCAAAAAAAGATCCACATTCCATGCGACCACCACAGTTCATTGGTTTCAAACCTTTTCTCTAGATTCCAATTCACTTGTTACACTTAAATTGGAGTTGGGTGTTAATTAGAATAGGATTAGGAATTAAAGAAGTTAAGAGGCTCTTTACCAGACATAATCATAGGCCTATTAATCTTTTAGTAGAGTAGTTATTGGGCTTGGGCCAAAAATGTATATTAGGATTAGGGTTAGACTTGGACTAGTATAAATACTCCCTTAAGGCGGCATCCTAAATCATCAGTCATTTCCTAAGAAATTTCTTGAAGACCAGCCATCTTGAATTGATCTTGGGAGATTAATTATCTCGAATTGGCCTTATATCCGTCATTTATTTAGTAAAATTGATCTTTTACATTTTAACCCATTCTTTTAGCTTGTTTTCTTTCTGAAATTTATTGTGCACCATCATCATAGAGAAACGTTATCAGTGCGAGACTATTTCCCGAAAGGGATACTAACGGTCCGCATCCCCCAAAGTCTCATCGCAGCCCGGTAGGCAAATCTTGAAGTTTTTACCTGATTAGGAGCAATGTCGAGCACTTGTTTGACAGAGTTCTCAGTCCAACTCAATTCAACCTATCAAGTCTCATACAAAAGTCGAAGATAAATCCAGAAGCTGCTTGACAAAGATCTCTGGTCTCCTTCAATGAAATAACTCCAAGGTTGCATCCTGCCCATCCCAAAAAGGCTTGGAATGAGGACTGATGGCCCCACACACTAAGCTTCCGACTAAATCCTTCAACCCATTTCGCACCAGAGAATCCAAGGCCACCTTCTATTCAATTGCAGCTCCCCACCCTGAACACTCATGATTAGGGGTGCCACCGGATACGGATTATCCGCGGATATCCGCATCCGAATCCGCCTCCAATCCGGATACGGATATCATTTTTTCACATCCGTCAATATTCGTATCCGTATCCGTATCCGAAAGGTAGGTGCGGATACGGATATGGTAAAAGTAATATCTTATTCGTATCCGATCCGATATCCGAATGTTGCGTGCTTCATAATGATATCGGTATGGAGAAGACTATTCTTCAATGGAATAAGGTATTAAATTTTGATATTTTGAGTTGGTGAAAAAGTAATAGTGAAAAGTATTCGATTCTTGCAAAAGCACCACATGATATTTTGAGTATTTCGACATCAATCATGTCATCCGAATCGACATTTATCACCAGAGGACGTGTAATCTATTGTTATAGAAGTCAAATGACAATGAATACGATGAATGTATTGATATGTACACAATAATATCATAGTATGTATCACATTTAATATTGTAGTAGATGAGATAAAAAGTAATATAAGTATTTCTGTTTAATTTATTTTTAACCATATCCATTTTTAACATATCCGATTAGTATCCGCATCCGATCCGCTAATATCCGATTTATATCTGATATCCGATTTTGGCGGATACGGATATCATTTTTTCACATCCGTCAATATCCGTATCCGTATTCGTATCCGAAGGTTGGGTGCGGATATGGATATGGTAGAGGTAATATCCGATCCGTATCTGATCCGATGGCACCCCTACTCATGATAGGCTCTTTAATGAGCAAAACCCATTCAAATTGTTCTCCCCCAAGGGTCTTGCCCCCAACTTGCACAATTAAGAACTGATATGAATATTTCTTCTTAATGATGATGGACAATAAATTTCAAAAAAAAAAAAAAAACAAGATAAAAGAATGGATCAAAAGATAAAAGACCAAATTTTACTAAGATAAAATGAAGGATATAAAGCCAAATTCAAAATGACTAATCTCCTGCTACCAATTCGAGATGGCTAGTCTCCAAAGAATTTCTTACAACATAACTAATGATTTAAAATGATACCCTAAGAGAGTATTTATACTAGTCCAAACCTAATCCTAGTCCTAATACACGTGTTTGACTCACAGACTCTAACAAAAAGATTAATAGGTTTATTGATCATGTCTGTTATATAGTTTGTTGACTCCTTTAATTCCTAATCCTATTCAAATTAACATATAATTCCAATTTAACTTAACAATCAAAGTCATAGTAGCAAACTCCAAAAATGAAACTTTCTAAGGTCATAAAGCCTCTATTGTTCTTACAGATACTGAGAAATTGCAATATAACCCTAAGAACAAGACTCGCATTCTACAAAATGATACTTACAGCCCAAAAATCTTGAAATAATCTACAAAATAGTTAGTCTTGTTGATGTAGTTTGTCAATGTAAAATAAATATATATATATATGTATTTTGGTTTGTCATGGTAGTTAGAGGAATTTACTATGAACAAATTGAAATTGAAATGTTAGCGTGAACAGTTAATTTGAAACTTAACATAATGAGCTTTGTAACTGACCAAATTGTAGCTCAATCCAGTGAAGATTGTGATTCTTTGAGGTCTCCTCCCATTTTTCTCTGCTACACTCTCCTCTCACCTGACTTCTTTCTTATCTCTGCTGCACTTCTTCCTCTCCTCTCTCTCTCTCTGCTACATTCACTTTCTCTATGCTACACGCTCCTCTCATGTCTTCTCTAATTCTCTCTGCTCCACTCTCTCTTTTTCTCTTTGTCATTAATTTTCTCTTCTCTACTCTCACCTCTTTTTCTCTGTCATCAATTCTCTCTACTTCTCTTTCATCAATTCATTACTCCAGTCCACTGTATAAATTTTTTGAACTTCAAAATTTTTTGAATTCATCTGTAATCCAAAGTTACCTCTTCTATATTCTCAAAGAATCAATGAAGTGAGCAGCGGGTCAAGAACCCATGTGACTGTTGTAGTACATTCCATCATAGAGGTGTTGCTACACTTCAATAACAAAGGAACAATGGGCTGAACTGTGCATTCATGACTAGAAAGATTGTATTATTGATTCCACCCACCCTGTGTAACATTGACAGTCACAAGTAATAGAGAAAACTAAGGGGGGGAAAAACAACAAATTATCACCCAAACTACACAATCTGAACAGAAATTCAAACTTAGATAACAGATAACCATAACTTAAACTGCAACAGCCACATCATAAAGTGTTTGAAACAGAGTATACATTGATAACATGACTCCATAACCATCACATAGGAGTTCATACATAATTAATTAAAAGAGAAATCTACTTTACAGAAATTGTTTTCTGTTTTTTTTTTTTTTTTTTTTTGTGGGGGAAGAGAATGCATTACAGACATTGTTTAGTACATAAAAGCTTCATTTCACTTGATGAAGCAGCAGTAATACAAACTTAGTTTAAAGAAAAGTAATCCAAAAGGGCAACAAGAAGTGGAGTTGCAAATATAATTTTAGTTACCTCCTGATCATTGGGAACTGAAAGAATTTGTTGACTGGGCTGCATTGTAACTGAAGAAGATTGAGACGGTGTGACCTGGAATATAAAAAAAATCCCACACTTAACACAATATTATAACAAAACTTGAACAATAGCTTAAGGTGGATGAGGAGTTGGCATCCACCATACTACGCCAGTCCTTAGTTGATAAGTTGATCCTGTAGCTGCCTGTGACCCCTTCCTTCTGCCAATGCCCCCAGATTGTTTTGTTGCACACTTGAATTGAGCAGTGGTCCGCCACCACTTGACCTGCCAAAACCATGTGTATTGGCACCCCCTCTATTCACTTGCAACTTTTGAACTCTTGCAGCAGTGGTAAAGTTGGAATCTCCAAATTGATGACCTACACCACCACTTGGCATCCATGTGACTCCTCCAGCTCCCCTCCCTCCTCTACTCTCCCACCACCCACCACCCCCCCCCCCCCCCCCCGGCCCCCACCTCTTCTTGTACCAGTACTAGTATAATCTCCTAGTAGATGACCTCCACCTGCACTTGACATCCATAGGGGTGTGCATCAGTGCAGTTTTCATCAGAAAAATCCGGACCGAACGGCACTGCTTAATTTTTCAAACCGAACCGAAATTTTCAGTTCAGTTACAGTTTCAGAGTTTGGTTCTGAGAGAGGAAGAGGGGGGGAGAAGCAGCGGGCTTCAAGGCATGTAATTTTTTTGGATGAAAGAGAGCGGATAATCTTTAGGTGAAGGAGAGGGTGCACGGGGGAAGAAGGGTGTGCCGAATTTCAAACCATTGACTAATGCTCTCTCCTTCGGGTAATTTTTGAGTTGAAGAGAGTTCGGTTCGTTCGGTGAACCGAATTTAAAAAAAATAAACCGAACCGAACCGAACTTTTTCTCAAACCGCACCGAACCGATCGGTTCGGTTTTGCGGTTTGTCCAAACCAATGCTCCCTAGGCATCCATGTGACTCTGCCTATGCCTATAGCGCCCCTCCCTCCACTACTTCCTCTTCCCCCTCCACTGCTTCCTCTTCCCTCTTCATTGCCCCTCTCTTGTGCCAACAACTAGTAAAAGCTCCATCTATAGGCACTCTCATACCTATAGGGTGAATTGGTAGGAAACTCATCATCAGCTGTGAAGTTTGATCCAATCTCACCCCTGGGAATTGGAGGCATGCCCCTCTTGAAGTACCTGCAGTATTAAGGGTCTCTCAGCTACCAGCATTGTGCATTTTCTGGTGTTGTGACCTGTCTTCAAGTTCTTGGAGAATTTTACCTTGTAACCTCCTCTCACTTCTTCTTCTTGCTTTGTGGGTGATCCGGTGCCTTCTTTCTAGCTTTTGGGGGTCTTCAAGGTAGTGGTTTATAATCGGGTGGGAGTATTCTACCTTTCATGGTCTCTAGCCACTGACTAGAATCTGGGAGTGGTAATATCATGTATGCATATGCTTTCATGTATTTTTCTTTATACAAGTATGAATGGATAAAGTTTTCATGTGGCATCAGATTCTTGTTTATAGCTGCTAGGCTTGCTTACAGGGTATCCCAGTTACATCCCATTGCCTACAACCACGTTTTTTTAATCTACATCCACAACATATGTCTCATCCTTGTAGCTACACTCCCATTTTCCTTCTCCATGATACTCCATATCACAATTCCACGAATTCTTACCAATGTTTTATAGTTTTTCTTTAATATTGGGACAATTGTTTCCGTCATGCGCCCCATTTTCTCCTTCTTAATTTGTTGTCTTTTCATTAACAATTTTCTAATAGACTCAAGCATGGTAATTACAGGTTTTATCTGGCCTCTAATGTATTTATTGAAAGCTTCCGACACATTGTTGCACAAGAAATCACACTTAAACATGTCACTAAACCCAGTTCTTCACCATCTTTCAACCCCCACATTCCTAAGATACTTGGCAGCTCATAAGTCTACCTTCTCCAAATATAAAAGACACTTAAGCAATACTATAAGCATTAATTTGTTAACAAGTAAAGAATAAACTAATAGAGATGTAAAATGCCATTACCTGATACGAACCATCCAATCAATCCCTACATATTACAATACAATTTGAATTAGTAGAATAAAGAAAAATAGACACAAAGTAAAGAATTAAAGAGTTACAATCTATTTACCTTTTGTGTATCTAAAATGTATATTATGCTAGTTTCTCTTATTTCCCCAAAAGCTTCCAATAGCAACTCCATAAACTATGTCCATATTTCTTTGCACTCACTCTCCACTAGTGCTATTGCAATTAGAAATATTCCATTATTTGCATCTCTTGAAACTGTACTCAACAATATCAGTGACAAAATGTTTCTGGGGTGGCAGCCATCCAACCCTATGAAGGGTCTACATCCTTCCAAAAACCCACTCACACATCCTTTGAAACAGATAAATAATTTTTTGAAAGTTGGCTGCTTATTGTTCCCTTCAGGTAAGACTTTCACTTTAATGAGTAAACCTGGATTCTCAACAGTCAACATTAGTGTAATCCCATAGTTAAAAAAACTGCTCAAGTCCATCTCCTTCAATAACCTTCATTGCTGTTCTTCTGGCCTCGTACATCTGCTGCTAATTAGCATCCAGATTCAAGTCTCTCTTCACAGTCTTCTGTAGGGATCCCACTTTCCTCCAACATCTCTCATTTGGTCCAAATACTTCTCACCATAATAAGTAGAATTTGTAGGTTTGATCCTCCTCATCCTTGGTATGCAGTCGTTGTAGAAGCTAACAATCTGAAAGAATGTCTTCTCCTTGTTCCGTGTTGCATGCAATCTCCACTCACATCCTATCCACTTCTTAGTTTTATTATCTTTCTCTCTATTTTGGCAATGTGCAATTATCTTCCTTTTTTCATTCTTGATATACTTAATTTGTATTCTATTAACAACTTTATAATGTTGCATATGCTTTCTGAATGCTTTATGCGTAGGAAATCTCATTCCAACTTCCAAATTGGGCTACTCACTGGTGCCAAATTCCTTATCATGTGGATATTGATTTCTATAATCCATTACATCCTCCTCAATTTCATTACATTTTGGAGTTTTGAGAGTATCAGTACACTCATATTCTGAGTCTACATTGCCCACTTTCACCAATTCTATATGTACATCACTGGGATCTAACTCCTCCAAATTTTTGGCAGTGTTTTCTGTACTAGTAACCTGCTCATTAGATCTCTCTCTTTTTTTCTCCATCAGTCTTCTCCTGTTCCCGTTAGAGTCTGTCAAACTTTCATTATCTGAATTTGATGAATCATTATACTGAGATGGCACATATTTTTCCTTATCAAAATTAGTAACACTGTCCTCATCAGGGTTCCTAAATCTGATTTTGCTAGCTATCTTTTTTCTAACAATGTATTCGTCTTCCTCCTGTTCATCTTCATTTGACATTTCATCATCAGCAACTAACCGTTCATTAGCTACTTTCTATCTTTCATAACTGCCTCTTTTTCATTCCTGTCAACACAACTTCTACTTGCCTTGGGATGCACTCCAACATTTGTAACTTCTTCGTCAACAACTAACCTTTCTTTAGCTTGCATTCTATCTTCCACACCGGCCTCTTCTTGTCTTCTCTCATTGCAAACTTCTTTCTCCTTGGGCTTTGTCGAACTTAGTTCATTAGGTTCAACATCCTCAACAATTTCACCAATATTCACCATGTGTTCAATGTACAATACTACTCTTTTATAGGGCTTAAGTGGCTTGAGTGTATCATATAAGGCCTTGTCATTGTAGAGAAGTATTAACCCATTGTCTAGACTCTTTCCATGCAATTTACAAAAAAGTTCTGAATATTCCACCATACCCATTACCCAAGCTGCTTCATGGTGTTCATAATCTCATTCAAGGATATCTCATCTTCATCCACATTATGTGGATAAGAAACTATCACGTCCGCTTCTTAAAATATGTAGAAAAGGAGTCGCGATGAGAGTCGGCGATATATATACGTAAGGAGAATACCCCACGTATACATGCTAAGCCTAAGTAACCTGAACAAGCTATATGATCAAAATGATAAATCAATATCACTACAACAATGTGTATAATGTCTACACATGATATCATATGAAAAGAGAAAGATAGAGCAACTGGATGCGATATAGAGAGAATCAGGAAATAATCTGAATAAAAGAGAAGAAAGAATATCAGAAATGATAGAAAGGAACTCCAGCTCCTCGCAACATGAATGGTCTCATCGAACGCCTGATCAACAAAAATAAAATGTCCAATATCTGGACGTGCAAATCTAAGGTCGTCAGAAGCGACCTAATGAGTGTAGAAGAAAAGGGAAAGAGATTGTATATATAAACAGTGTGTATAAAATAACAATAAGTCTAAAGCTGAAAATAAAAAATTGTTGAATAATAATAACATGAATAATTCTGCAGATAAAAGATAACTAATACAACTGTAAACAAATAACTGATATCAAGATGTGTAACCTAGCATATGTCACTTGTGTGGTGTATAATCTGGTCATGTGTACAATCATATGTCTATCAAAACTTATATGAGTTCAGTCAGGTATCTAATCAGGTGTCTATCACAATCTATATATCAGGCAGGTAGAGTCAGTCGCTAAAATCAAATGTCCAATCAGGTCAGCTGTATTATCGGGTGTCCAACACACATGTATCAGATAAAGACAATCAGTTACAGTACATTATTATTTATTATGTCAGCGAACACCAATTGCCACCTGTAATAAATACATCTCATACTACGCCTATCACACATGTCAATCGAAGTTCTATGTTATTGAAACTGATTGGTTGTAGATATTGTCTATACTTTAGGTGGATCCCGTACATACCCGGGACCGCGGCCCAGATGCCTGACGCTGAACCAGACCCTACCGCCAGGTAATCAGTAACAATAATAGTACTCACAATATCATTGTGGAACAATACTCACAGTAACACCATAGAATAATAAACAGATGGGATATAAGTCATCCCCTGGAACCTTGCAGTGAAATCGAAAGTCAGCTGCCAACATGTATCTTAGGTCCACCCAAAATACAGACGTTGTCTTCTCCATACATTTTCTCAATCCCAGTGTAAGTTGTCCATTAACATTACTATTTAATTCAGTCGAAACAATCACGATTATGTTACTTAGAATACCGGGATGATACAGTGACAGTAACAGTACAATATAATGAAAGATCACCTAGAGGGGGGTGAATAGGTGATTATGCTAATTTAATGAACTCAATGCGGAATTTAAAAAACTGAATGCAATACACTCAAGTGCAATCAACAAGTGATGCACACACAACCAAGCCAAGCAATTATGAATGCACAATATGAATAGTTGTAAGGCACAAAGTAAAGAGAGAGATAGAGAGAGAGTCAATGGATCAATCGCAAACAACAAGATATGTTTCGAGGTTCGAGCACCCAGCTCTACATCCCCGCCTTCGACACACGAAGGATTTCTAATCCACTAGCTAGTCCACAAAGAACTCTCACAAGGAGTACCCAACTCCTCTCTTTACAACCACAACCTCCTCCTTGAGGCAAGCTCCAATCCAACAAAAAAAATCACATCACAACCCGAGGGATTAGCACACAGCAAACACAAGGATCACCTCACAACTTGAGGGATACAACCCAAATGCACAACTTCCTCAACACAATGAGGGCAAGGCACAAAGCAAAGATTGGGTTTTTAACTTGGTGGTCTAAATAACAACCACAAACAATTTCTTTCTCCCACACAAAGATCCTATAGAATAAGAAAGTAGATGTTGCTCAAGTGTGGAGAAAACCAATGGAATGGAAATCAAAATCACAAAGAAAATCCTTGGGAAAAACTGAAACTAAGATATAGAAGTTGAATCAAAACTCTTTTCCAAAACCCTTTTCTTTGAATTTCCAAACCCTAGCAAAAACACCAAATAGATTGTTCAATATGAATCCAAAAACTTCTTTTGATTGCTGTGAAAACACCAGAGAATAAGGAAAATTCGCACTGAAAATCTTAGAGAAAAACTCTTACAAATGGGGTATTTATAGACCCCAGAAAAATATAGCCGTTGGCAGCAGAAAATGCCAGAAATACACTGCCGGTCGACCGGCCGGTCGACCGTCCAACGGTCAAATTCTGCCCGTTGGCAGCTACCGGTTGACTGCCCCGGTCGACCCAAACAAACAGAGAGCTCTGCTCTCAGACCCGGTCGACCCGGACGGTCGACCGTCCAGTGTCTGTCAAACGTGCACAAATCTGTGCACGTCAGTCGACCGACCCGGTCGACCGACTTCAGCCAAGTCGACTTGGTCAGAAGACTAGTCGACTGGTTGAAGCCTGGAACAGAAAACTGGGTAAGAAACATGTTTAAAAATTCTTTTATCTTTTCTAAAAATCACCAAAAATAGTTTTATCATTTTGCATTGATATATAAACATGTGGTAAAAAGTTTAGCTCAAATATCAATCAATATGAACTATTTTTGTGTCTTATCATTTTTACCAAAAACCAAAAACTGTATTTTCTAAAACTTGAATTTTGAATAGAAAATACGTTTTGTCCAAAACTCTTCCAAAAAAACATGATATTTAAACACTTTGAAGTATGATGCATATGGATAGAAATCCAATATACATGAAACATATATGTATCATAGTTTTTGTCTTTAATTCCAAAAATAAGTTTTGTTAAAACACAAAACCTAAAACACATGAAATAGGTATATCAAAGTAAGTTTGTCTAAGTAGTTGAAGCATGCATGTATATAGAACAAATCATATATACATTAAACCATGTAAACTTGTTTTGATCTATCTTTTCATGAAAACCGAGATCGGTTAAACCTAAAACAGAAAAACCGAAAACTAATATTCAAAACATGAAACGTGTGTGTTGTGAACTTGAGCATATCATACTATTCTAATCTTTACAATTTGGATCTAAACACAAAACTAAACTATGTACCGAAGTCTTCTTGTAAAGCGCAATCTCCAAGCCGACTCGAACCAAAACTCCTTGATCCACCGAGCAAGTGCTATATATGATCTTTGACGCTCGGGCTCTTGAATCAACATGTGAAAGCTTCCAAATCATCTTGTTGAAGCTAATCACCTACTAATAACTTGATTAATGATCTGAAACTAAAATCACAAGATTATTAGTACACATAACTACATGAGTTAATCATCATCAAAAATAGAGTGGAAGGCCTTTGGGCCAACAATCTCCCCCTTTTTGATGATGACAAAACTCATGGAGTTATATATGCATGGATTAAAGTTAAGCTTCAAAGAAGCTCCCCCTTAACTCATGCATAAACAAATAAACAATAAATATTCAATGAATATTAAACAAGAAACATGAAATATGCATATCTATGCATAAACAATAAAAGGTTCTAGATACCAATGAAATGTTTAAAATAAAACATGCTCTAGATACCAATTACAAAACATGTTCTAGATATCAATTAAAATTAAACTAAATTAGACTTAATATATGCAAAAACATAAACATGCATATAAACTCAAATTCTTCTCCCCCTTTTTGTCAATCATCAACAAAGGGGTAAAAATCAAAACAAAATCTTCTTTCTTTTTAATACAAGGAATCAATCTTCAATAAGGGGTAAAAGCAAAACCAAATCAATTGAAAAATCAATAAATATTTCTCCCCCTTTTGTTTGAAACAATGAATCAATAAAAAATAATATTTTTCCCCTTTTTGTCTAAAATAAAAACAAAGTCAATAAGAGGTGACAATCAATTAGGATATCAATTGAAAATATGTCAATGAAGCATCTTGATACCAATTGAAAATAAACAAAGATCAATACATGTTATATGTTATATACATTCATGAAGAGGAAGACGCTAAGTTAGCTTCCCTACACATATGTATTACATGAAGGAGGGATGTTAAGCCCTAATTCACATAACACACATTATGTAATGCATAAGAGGAGATGTGAAGCTCCCCCTACACACGTGTACCACATAAAGAAGAGATGTTAAGCTCTTCAATATAAGATATACTCATCATGAATCTATATGTAGAAGAGATGTTAAGCTCTCCTTGCATATTGTCAATATAAATCAAAACTTTTGTATTTTTCTTTAAAAAAATTTAGATACCAATTTAAAACACAAGACATCTTGATATCAAAAGATAGTATTTTTCTTTTTAAAGTCATATAAACAATTGAAATGACTATTTTCTATCATAAAGGAAACAAACAAAAATTATTGATACCAATTTTAAACAAAACACATGAAAATCTTGATACCAATAAATTTTGAATGTCTAGCCAAAAGTTTTGATACCAATTGTAAATAATTTTCATTTTGAACATATGATACCAATTTGAAATTCTCAATCATAAAATAAGGGAGTGGGAATCAAATACCAATTGAAAGACAAAATCAAATTTTCTCCTCCTTTATGAAATATCAACTAAAATAATGCATAGGCTTGATACCAATTTAAAAGTAATCAATTGAAACAAAGTTAAAGCTCAAGCACTAGCATAAACAAGATTTTGTGCTTAAAGATATAGGGACATAATAAGCACAAATAAAACATATATATGTATAAAAATAGATACCAATAGAAATTGATATTCTTGGAATTGAAAGCATACATACATACAAAATATATGAGTATACAAGAAATGTCAAGATTGATACCAATTGAAAGAATTCAATGATCCAATTGAAATAACAATAATATCAAATGTATATCTCATATTACTACCTCCCAATCATGGTTCAAGTTTTAAATGATTTTCAATATAAGGCATACATGAACATGATCTCCCATCCATCCTCCCATTGAAGGTAGGGGTTTTCAAAAATAGATTTGAAAATGTAGTATGTTTGAAAATCTCTACCATAGTGAAGAATACGAACTAGTTATAGGAAAAACTTTTAAAACTAGTACGAAATCCTTCAAGTAAGGAATAAAATAAAATTGTTTTTCATGAAACACATGTAAATCACATGATCACTAAACACTCAAAATCCATAAAGTCCATATCAAAGTCTCATGAAAACAAATCATGAGTAAACTAATAAAGGGAGTGTACAAGTAAAATGTGACACATATCAACATGAAAATATTCAATTAAGCTCATATGAAGTTCCTTAAAAACATTGGAAACTTTGAAAAACTAGATTTTCATTACCAATAGAAATTCATCTAAGATGTGAAACCACCAATTGAAATCATCTTAAAAACATGAAATTCATTATAAGTGTGAAATCACCTAGCAAACATGAAATTCATCCAAACGATTTAAACTTCAAGGCATATGTATGTCATGTACAAACTAAAGTATACATACATATCCTAAACACAATGAGACCACAAAAGTATATGCATGAAGGCACGTGGCTCAAGGATGTATATGTATAAATGATAGTTTGGACAAGATGGACATATAGGGCGTGTTTGGATGTAAGGAATCACAGTGAAGTGAGGAAGTGGGGAAGTATAATTGCTCATTTCCCTATCTATCCAAACACCGGAAAAGGAAAATAAGAAAACCCTCATTTCCCTTTTTCATCTCTCTTTTACACAACCATTTTCTCACTTCCAGAGTGCTACAGTTAATTTTGTGGTCATGTAAATCTTATTTATAATAAGTTATAGCATAAAACAGTTAATTTTTGGTCAAGTAAATCTCACTTGCATTCTAATTATAATCTATTTTTTATTTTTCTTAATTAATTTTTATTTTAATATTATTTTGCGGTCAACTTTGTGGTCAACTTTTCCACTTCCACTTTTCATTACCATCCAAACACCGGAAACGACAAAACATTTTCCAAACCACACTTCCCAACAATCATCCAAACACCAGAAAACTTACTACTCATTTCCCTTTTTCTTAAAGGAAATAAATCTTACTTCCTACTTCCTCACTTCACACCAATTCCTTAAATCCAAACAGACCCATACATGAAGTTAAAACAAAATAAGTAAAATGATGAATACAAGTCAAATGTAAGAATCATCAAAACTAGACTATACTAGTACATCAAGTGAATACAAATGAGCGTTCAAGCACAAACTTATATAAAGGTCTATTTGTAGCTCACTAGTTGTACAAGTATAAATCCTAATCTTAATGAAAACTTATCATTCAAGCAAGTAGTCAAAACATGAAACATAAAACGGGAATCTTAACCCAACATGATAAACATAATAATCAAAACATGAATTATTAAAACAAAAAAGTCATAGTCAACCATATGATTAGCATGACAAAGACATGTGCATTAGATCTATGATTAACATGATAGCTAAAATATAAAGAGAACACAAAATATGGGTCCCTACTAAACATGGGTGTCTCAACAACTAATCATGTAAAGCATAAGTCTAATAGACATGGCAAATATCATACTAATCATGAAACAATAAAACACGATTCAACAAAACAAAAATCATAAACATCCACATGATCATTATGTATATGCATGTGCATTAGATCTAGGGTATACATGTTAGTTTAAACAAGGTGAGAACACTAAATATAGATCCATATAAAACATGGGTGCTCAAGTAACTAAACATGTATAACACTAATCTAATCAACATGTCATAAACATAATGAACAATAAACCATGGCATGCTATAAATTGATGAACATGAAAGACAAGCATAATAAAAACGGGAGTTAGAGAATGATACCAAAACCGATGAAGGTGCATCTCTAGTTCTCCAAGCCACGGTGGTCCTCCCACCAAATCTCCTTGAGAGTGAAGCATCCAAATGGTTCTCTTTTAGGCTTAGAACGCATCCACCTCAAGGCACCAATACTCTCACGTGATGCGAGAGCTCCCACCTACATCAAAAAGCATAGAGGTGGTCTTTGGTACCCAATTCCTTTTGGGTCCATGGGGTTAGTATCTTTTCTAACCCAAACAAGATTGGTTGCTAAATTTTCATGATAAACACGATCATAACAAAATCTAGCAAGGTGGCCTTTTCGACCACAATGTGTACATGTGTACACATGAGCATACATGTTATGGTTGTGTCCGTGAAAAGCATGTGTATGCCGTGTAGAGTGTGCATGCAAAGATGGACCTTATTTCTTGCGAACCAAGGTTTCCAAACGTGAATGATTCAATGTGCATTGGCTCAAAGTGGAGCCCAAACATTCAACACGTTTCTTCAAAACAATTATATCATTTTCAATAGTGGAAGATAAAGTGGAGCATGCAATAGGTGTGCAAGAAGAAGAAGAAGCTATACTAGCATGGCACACATGAGAATCAATATCAATTTTCAAAGATTCATTTTTCTTCAAAACAAGATCCAATTCTTTTGTAATAGAATCAATTTTATTTTTCAAAACAAGGTATCTTTTAAAACAAAATCCAATTTAGAAGATAAAACCTCATTGTTTTTCACAACATCATTACAATCATTTTTGTTTTTCAAAATCTCAAACTCATCAAGGGTAAGGTCTAGTTGAGATCTTAGAGAGTCACGTTCACTAGTGATCTCTTCCTTCTCTTGCAAAACCAATTCAAAATTAGAACACAAATCCTTTAATTCATTTTTCAAAACAAGGTTGTCCTCTTTCAAAAGATTGTGTTTTTCCAATAAATTTTCAAGCTTTTGAGCAAGTTCCAAATTTAAAGTTTGAACTTCAAAACATCCATGGCAATAGGATCTAGAGCTATCATCTAATTGAGTGTCCGATTATACCTCAAGGGAGTTATTCCCTTGGACCATGAGGCAACGCTCTTCGGACTTTTCTCTCTTAGATCTCCTCATCTTGTTGATAATCCTTGGAAGCTCGGGAGACCTCAATAAGCTCCAAACTGCAAAAGCCGAGTCATAACTATCAAACACCGGTAAAAGATGTTCATTAAGAGATGCTCTAAGTGCTCTAAGTGCTAATGCATTTGCCTTTTATGCTTGCTACTATTAGGGAATGATTCCATAGTGGAGACTTGATAAACTAGATGTCCTAGTCTTTTCAAATGGCTACTCATATTGGCCTTCCAAGCATCAAGTCTAATATGGTCAAACATGGAAGGGCTATCCATGAGAGCAAACTAAATGAGTGCAAATAAACAATGCAAATGAAGATTAGCAAACCAAGATCTCACTCCTAGGTGGTTAAACCTAAATATCAGGAGCACTAGCTCTGATACCAATTGAAAGATCACCTAGAGGGGGGGTGAATAGGTGATTATGCTAATCTAATGAACTCAATGCGGAATTTAAAAAACTGAATGCAATACACTCAAGTGCAATCAACAAGTGATGCACACACAACCAAGCCAAGCAATTATGAATGCACAATATGAATAGTTGCAAGGCACAAAGTAAAGAGAGAGATAGAGAGAGTCAATGGATCAATCGCAAACAACAAGATATGTTTCGAGGTTCGAGCACCCAGCTCTACATCCCCGCCTTCGACACACGAAGGATTTCTAATCCACTAGCTAGTCCACAAAGAACTCTCACAAGGAGTACCCAACTCCTCTCTTTACAACCACAACCTCCTCCTTGAGGCAAGCTCCAATCAAACAAAACAATCACCTCACAACGCGAGGGATTAGCACACAGCAAACACAAGGATCACCTCACAACTTGAGGGATACAACCCAAATGCACAACTTCCTCAACACAATGAGGGCAGGCACAAAGCAAAGATTGGGTTTTTAACTTGGTGGTCTAAACAACAACCACAAACAATTTCTTTCTCCCACACAAAGATCCTATAGAATAAGAAAGTAGATGTTGCTCAAGTGTGGAGAAAACTAATGGAATGGAAATCAAAATCACAAAGAAAATCCTTGGGAAAAATTGAAACTAAGATATAGAAGTTGAATCAAAACTCTTTTCCCAAAAACCCTTTTCTTTGAATTTCCAAACCCTAGCAAAAACACCAAATAGATTGTTCAATATGAATCCAAAAACTTCTTTTGATTGCTGTGAAAACACTAGAGAATAAGGAAAAATTCGCACTGAAAATCTTAGAGAAAAACTCTCACAAATGGGGTATTTAAAGACCCCAGAAAAATATAGCCGTTGGCAGCAGAAAATGCCAGAAATACACTGCCGGTCGACCGGCCGGTCAACCGTCCAACGGTCAAATTCTGCCCGTTGGCAGCTACCGGTCGACCGCCCCGGTCGACCCAAACAAACAGAGAGCTCTGCTCTCAGACCCGGTCGACCCGGACGGTCGACCGTCCAGTGTCTGCCAAACGTGCACAAATCTATGCACGTCGGTCGACCGACCCGGTCGACCGATTTCAGCCAAGTCGACTTGGTCAGAAGACTAGTCGACTGGTTGAAGCCTGGAACAGAAAACTGGGTAAGAAACATGTTTAAAAATTCTTTTATCTTTTCTAAAAATCACCAAAAATAGTTTTATCATTTTGCATTGATATATAAACATGTGGTAAAAAGTTTAGCTCAAATATCAATCAATATGAACTATTTTTGTGTCTTATCATTTTTACCAAAAACTGTATTTTCTAAAACTTGGATTTTGAATAGAAAATACGTTTTATCCAAAACTCTTCCAAAAAACATGATATTTAAACACTTTGAAGCATGATGTATATGGATAGAAATCTAATATACATGAAACATATATATATCATAGTTTTTGTCTTTAATTCTAAAATAAGTTTTGTTAAAACACAAAACCTAAAACACATGAAATAGGTATATCAAAGTAAGTTTGTCTAAGTAGTTGAAACATGCATGTATATAGAACAAATCATATATACATTAAACCATGTAAACTTGTTTTGATCTATCTTTTCATGAAAACCAAGATCAGTTAAACCTAAAACCGAAAAACCGAAAACCAATATTCAAAACATGAAACGTGTGTGTTGTGAACTTGAGCATATCATACTATTCTAATCTTTACAATTTGGATCTAAACACAAAACTAAACTATGCACCTAAGTCTTCTTGTAGAGCGCAATCTCCAAGCCAACTCGAACCAAAACTCCTTGATCCACCGAGCAAGTGCTATATATGATCTTTGACGCTCGGGCACTTGAATCAACATGTGAAAGCTTCCAAATCATCTTGTTGAAGCTAATCACCTACTAATAACTTGATTAATGATCTGAAACTAAAATCACAAGATTATTAGTACACATAACTACATGAGTTAATCATCATCAAAACTAGAGTGGAAGGCCTTTGGGCCAACATATAACAGTCAACAGTAATTGTATACACGTTAAACAGTATCAGTACCATGTATACGAGGAATAATAGGATTGTACAGGTTGTTACGATTAAATAATACTTTCCAAGTAACTTTCAGTAACATGAAATAATACAGCAATAAGTCAAAACACTATCAATAGAAAGTCTCACATAAAACTGATCAATATCTCATTCACTCAGCTGGATATAACAGTAATAAATCTACTAACTCATAATCTTAATAATCATCATGAACACCAAGTGCTAAGTCTGTAGCAGAGTATTAAGTATAGTAAATCACAAGTCCAATAAGCCAATAATCGGTTCTCTCATCGCTACTAATATGTTCTAATCCTCTAATCACTAATAACTGAGATCAAATAAATAACTGCTATCAACTCTGAAGTACAAACTCACCGATATCAATGAAATTAATCTCATAATACTCTATCTCTATAACTGAAAAAAGCAATCTACTGATTATTCTCGAGATCAACTTAGTTAACAGATACCGAAATCATAAACAACGAGTAGAACATCCTCAGTCATTATGAAATCTAGAATATCCTTACATCCAATAATCAACATTGATAATATCATTAATACTCCGACAACTAATCAGTGAATCTGAAAACACTTACAACTATTAATCCGATTAAAATAATCATATCTAAATAATGATCAAGATCTAATAACAAGAATGTAAATATCATATCAACTCAGATTCTAACTAAGTTTATATATCAATCCAAACATCAAGGAATCAAATCTCTTAATAAAGTAACATCACATTTAATATATCTTCAAATACTCAAATGAATTCTTGACTGAATTATCACCGAATAAAAGAACATCAAGTCTGATAATTATTCCGATAAAATATAGATCTTTAATCATAATCACGAACCAAATCAACACAAGATCAATCTAGTATACAATCCAAGTTCCTTTACAACTAGTCCGAGTCTGAAATGGTAATCATCTGTACATAAAATAATATAAGTCTAATATCCCAATATCCGAATACAAGGTCCATATATATCTGACACTCAAAAATGAACTAATCTAGCCAATCAATAAATCAATCGAGTCACAGTCCAAGGTATCAAATACTAGGCCTAAGTCAACAGTAACAAACTACCAACACATAAAATGACGTTGATAGCTACTCAGATCAACTATATAATTAAAGTGGACACTCATTAATATCTCATGAAGTAACACGGGTAATCATATTCGTAAAATATCACAGACAGTCATGTGAAATGATACGAATAGTTATACGAACACTACAGGCAACAGTAATTAGGGAAAATATATAAGAACAAATACATACATAAAATGATACGGTTTTGATACCGAATCGTCTTCTGGTCTTTATTATACGAACCGGTACTGATCTACGGATCATCCTATGGGTCAGTCTTTGAATCGCCAGTCTATCGGGTCCATAATGGGCATAACTCTAAATCTCATGTAACAAGTTCAGATCTCACGAACGAATCTGAAGATGTTGTAACATGCAACCAAACACTTATGGATACACGATACACATAAATACACGCTTACAAACATGCACACAGACACAAACATGTACACCCATATACCTACTATACATATACACTATATATACATATATACATGCAACCACCCAACGCACACTATACATACACACATTCATACATTCATATATAAACACACACCCATATAAACACACACACACATTATACATATACTCACACCCACACACCTAAACACACTAACATACATGTTTCATTTAAATGTACACACACATTCATTCATGATACAGAGAGAGAGGAGAAACATGAAAGCAGAGGGAGGGACACCCACGCTCACGCAAAGGAGAGGCTTGGACAATGTCAGCTACACTCGGCTGTTGGAGGCCATGGGGGGGTCTCGGCCAGAGCTCGACCAAAGGAGAGCAGCAGGGGGAGTGCTGAGTGATGCGTGAGGAGGATCCTGGCCTAGCCATGGTGAGATGGCTTGGCCAGGTAACAGCCTCGGGCAGTCGGCGACCATGGGAGAGGCTGTCGGTTGCCGTGAGTGGTGCACATCAAGGGGAGAGGGTGCAGTGCGCGGGTGTCGACGAAGGCGTGGCCTGGCTCCGTGCTGCACTACCATGGGGGTCTCGGCCAAGAGAGAAGGCCATGGAGATGGTGCGGCGGAGTTCCGGCGATGACGAAGGGAGAGGCTCCAGGATGTTGTGGTGTTTGATGAAGGAAGGGGGAGGCGGCTGTTGTTGATGGGGAGAGGAGAAGATGGAGATAGATTTTGGTTTAATATTTGGATTAGAGATATTTGGTGTTTAGTTATTGTTGGCCCAAAGGCCCATCACTCTAATTTTGATGATGATTAACTCATATAGTTATAGTACTAATGATCTTGCATTTATATAGTTTCATATATTTGATCAAGATCTTAGTCGGTGTTTAGCTTCAACAAAAGATTCAAAGTCAAGTTTTAAAGTTTGCACGTGTTGATTCAAAAGATCGTATTTCAAAGATCGCATCAAGTACTCAAGAGGAATTTAGCTCATTGGATCAAAGTGTGGACCAAGTCAAGAAAGAGGAGAAGATTTTCAAGAGAAGATTTTCAAGACTTGAGTCTAATTTTATAAGTGTTAAGATTTTGTGTTTTAAATAAAATATAAAGGATAGATTAGTTGTGGATTTCTCAAGCTCATATAACACACACACAAAATTTATATGTATTTTTATAAAATAGTTTTAGTTTTAGAAAAATCGTTTTGATTTTGAGCTTCGAAGTATACATCCTTATGTTTCATGATTAGATTTCATCAAAACAAGTTTATATAGTTTATATGTGTTTGAATTTCATCTATACACATTGTTGGTTCAAATGTTTAGAAAAACTTTTTTGATGTTTCTATATCATGTGTTTAAGTTTTGTATTTACCAAAAATTATTTTAGAGCTTATTGTCAAAAACATAGATATTTCAACTTATATGTGTATTGAATTATATTCATACACAATAAGCTTCAAAATGTTTAAAATATCTTGTTTTTGTATTTGAAGAAGTTTTGAAAAAAATTTCAAATTAAAGATTGTTTTTGAAAAATACGGATTTTTGTTTAAGGCTAAATTTCTACATCACAAAAATGGTTCAAAAAATTTATAATATATGTTGATTTTTATCATACATATTTGTACTTCAAAGTATTTCAATGAATTTATTTTTGTAGATTTTATGTTATTTTATGAGATTTTATAGGAGTTTATTAGACCAAGTTTTAATCTCTAATTTTCCTGACATGGTCGTCTGGCGGTCGACCAGGCAGTCGACCAACGTGCACAGATATATACACGAGCCTTGGCTTGAGGGCCGGTCGACCGGGCAGTCGACCAATCCAAAGAGTTCACTCTCTGGCTCTGGCCCCGGTCGACCGGCGGACGACCGGCCAGAGAGCTTTGCTCTCTGGATCTTGCCTCGGTCGGTCGACCGATCGATCGACCGACAGGTCAAGACCTGGGTGCGGTCGACTAAGCGGTTGACCGACAGCCCCAATGGTCATAAATATAACCGTCGGCCGGTCGATCAGCCGGTCGACCGACAGGTAATCTGGCCTGCAGTTTAACCCCAACGGCTATATTTCTAAACTCTATAAAAGGGCTGTTTTGGCTAGTTTTCACAAGTTTTTGGAGAAATTTTAGAGCCAGTTTTTCCTATCTCTCTTAAGATTTTTCTCCACTTTTTTTTGGGCTAAAACATTCATATCAAAAGGAGAGTTTTTAAGAGTATTTTCAAAAGAGATTTCTTAAGTTTTCCACCACAACTCTGTCTTGATTTTCTCACACAAACTTGAGCTTTCCATTACTATATCAATCCTCTAGGAATCTTTATTGTGCGAGTTATTTTTGTGAGCAAGAGAAGTGATCACAAGATTTCATTCTTGTATTGTGAAGAGTTGCAGAGGTTGTGGCCTCGGTGAAGAGAGTTTTGTGGTGATCAAGTAAAGTGATCACCAAGTCTTCCAACTTGTAGTTGGAGGAGTTGTAAGAGGTACGGCCTCGGCAAGCTAGTGTGCTTGCATGTGTTGTTCTTGCGGGAACAAGTGAGGGACTTGCGGGTCCAAGAGTTCTAGTGTAAATTCGTTGTAGGTGTTGCGGCACTGAGTGATTTTACGGGATCGTTATAATGAAAATCCTTCATAGTGTTGAAGGAGGGGACGTAGAGCAAGGGTGCTCGAACCTTGAAATAATTCTTCTATATTTGCGATTGTTCATCTCTCTCTCACTTGTGTTTATATATCATACATGCTTATATTGTTTATCTCTTTATATGCTTAATATACTTGTGCTCAAATTGAATATATGCTTGGATTGTTTGCTCACACTTGTATTCAACCAAGAGAGTCATAGTGGCACCTCAACTCTTAATCTAGAGGAATCTTGAGGAGATAGTCCAGAGCCCTTCACCGAAAATTCAGCTACACTCTTATGTTATACTTTTTGTGTTAGCTTAATAGCTTTAGTTTGTATAAATAGTTTTTAATTCCGCATCATTTGCATTAGATTAGCTAGTATACCTTTTCATTCCCCTCTAGATGTATTTCAGTTGGTATCAGAGCATGGTGTTCTTGATTTAGGTCTAACAACATTAAGTTAAAGATCCTCATTTTAGCTAATCACAATATTTTTTACACATACATGGATTTCATGATACCTCCCATGTTTAACATTCTTAACCTCCAAACTTGAAAAGTTAAGATGTCCATGTGTACTTAAAAGCCTTAGGTATTCATGTTTATTTTGCCACTATTAATGATTCTTATTATTTAAATTGCAAACATGTTGAGGCTAACACAAAAGCCGTCCATGCTCTAAAATCTACCCTAAATGATGAATATTTATCTAGGATTTCTTTGATTCGGCTTTTGTAGTATGGAACACAATTGTCTCTCTTGGTGAATAAAAGCAATACTATATAGGGAGCGACTCGGATGATAGAAGTGATGCTTCTAATATGTACTACATGGTCCAAGGGGATGACTCTTGAGGTAAATTCTGAATCCGAGCTAGAAGAAGATATTGACATGCCTTATGATGGGCTTGCATCTTTTTGTCAAAAACTTCTTGAAAAATATGATTTACTAAAAATTGAAAATGATAAGTTGAAGAAGGAAAATACTTCTTTGTTAAAAGAAAATAATTTCTTTAAAAATAAATTTGAATGTGTTTCAAAGAAAATGAATTTTTTAAAAAGAGAATATTTTCTTGTCTTCAAAATTAAATGACATTTGTGAAGGAAACAATTCATTGAAAAATAAAATTATTTTGATGGAAAAAAGAAAAAGAGATTATTTGGAAGAAAATAACTCTTTGAAAAAGAAAATTATTTTAAAAGAAAAAAACATTTCTAAAAAGAAAAAGATTGTTGATTCTCATGCTCGTGTCTCTTCTTTCAAAATTAATAATGATATTTGTATTATAAAGAAGAACATTGATTGTATGTGCATTTAATCACTCTAAATTGGAATCCATATTTCGCAAGAAATAAATTTCACATGTTCATGCACAAACCCCACGGCATACATATGTAGGCTATGTTCACACTCACACTACTCATATGCATGCTAGAGTGTACACATATACACATTGTGGCCGCAAAGGCCATCTTGCAAGATTTTGCTTTGATAGATTACATTCTATAAATTTTGCAAATAATAATATTTGGGTTTCATTTTTTTCTAACCCTCGTAGACGCAAAAAAATAGATACCAAATTCTCACCTCTTGTGTTTGATGTAGATGTAAGCTCTCACATGACGTGAGAGGTATGGTGCCTTGGTGGAAGATGCATGAGCTAAATGGACATACTAAATTGATGCATCGCTATTAAGGATGTTTGGTGGAAAGAACAACCATGGTTTGAAAACTTAGAGAATAGTTCATATAGTTTGGTAACTATCTCTAACTCCTATTTTAGTTTACATGTCTTTACACTAATAATTTTTAGCATGTTATGATTTTAATGCTCATTATGTTAAATGCAATATTATTAAACAAGTGATATACATAAATAGTCTTTGAGATACACTCATGTTCATATGAATTCATATTTTTGTTTATCACCAATGTTTAACTATTATGTATATACTAGTTCTAAAATTCGTGCATTTAGCCAATGATTAGATTGTTTTGTGATTCATGTGGTGATTGCTTGTTTTAGATGTAGTTTTGTTAAAACTAGTATTTATGCTTGTATAAGTAGTGAGCTACACTTGATTATCATATATTTATGCTTCATTGCTCATTTGTACTCATTATATGTACTTGTATAACTTAGTTTTGATGATTCTTTCATTTACACTTGTTTTTCCTATTTTTTGTCTAGCTTCATATATATGTTATTTTTGACTAAAACTTATAGATATACTTGTATATTTTAGAGTCAATTGCCTTCTGCAAAATTCTATTATGGACTCATTTATGTTTGGATATGTATGTATACCTTAATTTCAACAAAACATACATATACCTTGATGCTTATTTAGTTTTGATGAAAATTTTAGTTTCGATGATTTCATATTTTGATAAAAGAATTTCATATTTGTTTTGAATCTTATTGATTATTTTCATGAATATGCTATTCATATGATTCTTGTGGACTCGCATTATTTTTTTTACTCATGACTTTTTTCATGAGCTTTATAAATCTTGAGTGATAATTTTTGTATACTTAGTAATGTTTCCTGACATATATATGATTTGGTTTCATTTTGAAGGATCTTTAACTAGTTTTTTTAAAAATTACTTTAAATTAGTTATTTATTCTTCACTTGGTAGTGTTTTCAATTTATAATTATTTTCAAACTCTTATTTTTGAAAACTCTTACTAACCAAAGGGCAGATGGTTGGGAGACCATGCCTTGTATACCCTTATTGAATATCTTTTAAATTTGTCCATGAATAGGGTGGTAGGTATGATTATATACATAATCTTTATAGAATTTTATTTTTGTATACTCATATTTATTTCTTATATATGTATGCTTCAAATTTCAATTGGTATTTCTATTTTTATACATACATATATATGATTTGATTGTGCTTGATCTTTACATTTTTAAAACACAAATTATGTTTATCTTAAGCTTGATTTTATTCTAAATGTTAATTGGTATCGTTACAAGCTTATGCATTGATTTCAATTGTATTTATTTGGTATCAAAATGTACTTCATATTTCACCTTCAATTGGTATCAAATCTACTATTGGTATCTTAAAAAAATTTGTTTCTCTACAAGTGGTACCAACATTTATTTTTGTCAACTACTATATAATTTCATTGGTATCAAATTTATTTTATTGAATCAAAAAATTTCAAATTTTGTTTTTATTATTACCAAAAATTTTTCTTTTAAAATTTGTTGATATGTATTGCTTATATGCAAAGGGGATTTAACATCTCCTCTATATATAGATTCATGTTGAGTGTACTTTCCATATTAAAGAGCTTGATCTCTCTTTATTATGTAGTACACGTGTGTAGGAGGCTTAACATCTCCGTTTATACATTGTATATTATACTTTATATGGGTTAGAGTCTAATCATCCCTTCTTCATATAATGCATGTATGCAGGGGGAGCTAACTTAACGTCTCTCCTTTTCATGAATGTATATCACATATACATCTTTATTATTTGGTTGTCCTCACCCCTTTATTGATGAATTGACAAAAAGGGGATAAGAGTTTAGAGAGTTTATATATGCATGTTTATATCTCTGTTTATGCATATATTTTTGTTTAGTTTATGAGTTTTTATTGAATATCCTTATTGTTTTATGCTATGCATGAGTTAAGGGGGAGCTTTTATGAAGCTTATCTTTAATCCATGCATATATAACTCCATGAGTTTTGTCATCATCAAAAAGGGGGAGATTGTTGGACCAAAAGCCCATCACTCTAGTTTTGATGATGATTAACTCATGTAGTTATAGTACTAATGATCTTGTGTTTATATAGTTTCAGATATTTAATCAAGATCTTAGTCAGTATTTAGCTTCAACAAAAGATTCGAAGTCAAGTTTTGAAACTAGCACGCGTTGATTTAAGAGCTTGCACTTCAAAGATCGCATCGAGTACTCAAGAGGAGTCTAGCTCATTGGATCAAGGTTTGGACAAAGTTAAGAAAGAGAAAAAGATTTTCAAAAGAAGGGTTTCAAGACTTGAGTCTAGTTTTATAAGTATTAAGATTTTTTGTTTTTGATAAAATATAAATGATAGGTTAGTTATGGATTGCTCATGCTCTCTCTCACACGCACACACACAAATTTATATGTGTTTTCATAAAATAGTTTTAGTTTTAAAAAATATCGTTTTGATTTTGAGCTTCAAAGTATACATCCTTATATTTCATGATTATATTTCATCAAAACAAGTTTATATTCGGTTTTATGAGTTTTGGATTTCATCCATACACATTATTGGTTCAAATGTTTAGAAAAACTTATTGATGTTTCTATATCATGTGTTTAAGTATTGTATTTATCAAAACTTATTTTAGAGCTTATTGTCAAAAATATAGATATTTCAACTTACATGTGTATTGAATTATATTCATACACTAAGCTTCAAAAGTGTTTAAAATATCTTGTTTTTGTATTTGACGAAGTTTTAAAAAATTCATTTTTTAAATTAAAGATTGTTTTTGAAAAATACATATTTTTGTTTAAGGCTAAATTTCTATATCAAAAAAATGACTCAAAATGTTTGTAATATGTGTTGATTTTTGATCACACATATTTGTACTTCAAAGTATTTCAATGAACTCATTTTTGTAGATTTTATTGATTTTATGAGATTTTATAGGAGTTTATTAGACCAAGTTTTAATCCCTAATTTCTCTCACTTGGCCGTCTGGCGGTCGACCGATCCAGAAGTCGGTCGAACGGGCGGTTGACCGATGTACACAGTTACGTGCATGAGCCTTGGTTTGAGGGCAGTCGATCGGGTGGTCGACCGCCAGAGAGCTTTGCTCTCTAGGTCTTGCCTCGGTCGACCGACCGGTCGACCGATAGGTCAGACCTGGGTGCGATCGACTGGGCGGTCAACCGACATCCCCAACGGTCATAAATATGACCGTTGGCTGGTCGACCGATAGATCATCTGGCCTGCAGTTTGACCCAACGGATATATTCTGAACTCTATAAAAGAGGGCTGTTTTGGCTAGTTTTTCAAAGTTTTTGGAGAAGTTTTAGAGCCAGTTTTTCTTATCTTTCTTAAGGTTTTTCTCCACTTATTTTTGGGTTAAAACTTTCAAATGAAAAGGAGAGTTTTTAAGAGTGTTTTCAAAAGAGATTTCTTGAGTTTTTCACCACAACTATATCTTATTTTTCTCACACAAATTTGAGCTTTCCATTGCTATATCAATCTATAGGGATCTTTGTTGTGAGAGTTATTTTTGTGATCAGAGAAGTGATCACAAGATTTCATTCTTATATTTTGAGGAGTTGTAGAGGTTATGGTCTCAGTGAAGAGGGTTTTGTGATGATCAAGTGAAGTGATCACCAAGTGTTCCAACTTGTGGTTGGAGGATTTGTAAGAGGTGCTGCCTCGGTAAGCTAGTGTGCTTGCGTTGTTGTTCTTGCGGGAATAAGTGAGGGACTTGCGGGTCCAAGAGTTCTAGTGTGAACTCGTTATAGGTGTTGCGACACCGAGTGATCATGTGGGATCGTTATAGTGAAATCCTTCTTAGTGTTGAAGGCGGGGACGTAGAGCAAGGGTGCTCAAACCTCGAAATAATTCTCCTGTGTTTGCGATTGCTCATTTTTCTCTCTCACTTGTGTTTATATATCTTGCATGCTTATATTGTTTATCTCTTTATATGCTTGATACACTTATGCTCAAATTGAATATATGATTGGGATTGTTTGCTCACACTTGTATTCAACCAAGAGAGCCATAGTGGCACCTCAACTCTTAATATAGAGAAATCTTGAGGAAATAGTTCAAAGCTTTTCACCGAAAATTCGACTACACTCATGTGTTATACTTTGTGTGTTAGCTTAATTAGTTTGCATAAATAGTTTTTAATTCCGCATCATAGATTAGCTAGTACACCTATTTACTTTCCCTCTAGGTGCATTTCAGTCAGGAATTAAGATTTGATTAGGATTTATTAGTTAGGATTATGATTTATTAGTTAGGATTTGGATTTGAGTGAGTTAGGAATATGAGAAGTAGGTTGTGGGTTAACGGTTCGGGGCTAACGAGTACGGGTTTGGGTATAGGATTATGGATATAGGATTTAGGATAATGGGTAGTGGGATCACGGACATGGGTTTATGGGTAAGGATCATCAATGGATTAAGTGTTGTAGGGTTAATAGAGATTCGAATAGATTACATAGGAGGTGGTTAGGATTATGATTTAGATTTGTTAGGATTATTACATGAGAGAATTTGGGTTTAGGAATAAGATAAGGATACTAATAAAAATAATAATAATAATTAGTAACAAAACTAATGGCACATGACATAATAACAATACTTAATCATAACAAAATTCAATAGTTCTAATAATGATAATTAACATTAATAATAGCAATAACAATAATGATAATAGTTAAAATTAATAATTAGAATCATAATTACAAATAAATAATATTAGTAATAATTAGTAATAATAATAGTAACAATAATATTAATTACTAATAATTTAATTAACAATGACCATAATAATAACAACCATATTAATAACAATAATAACACTAATAGTGATACTTAAAAATAAGCATAATAACAAGAAAATTAATAATAACACAAATAATAATAATCATAAGTAATTAAACATATTGATAGGGAATTATGGTAATAATATATAAAGTCAAAATATCATTTAATATCTTAAAATAATTTGTATATTTAATAATAAACTATAAATTAAGTTAAC
>JAVJIF010021830.1:0-68984 GCA_038442645.1 Agave tequilana | reverse complement strand
AAGATAAAGGAGCTTCAGATTGGTAATGTTGGAAAGGACATGTACCAGTTCCTACGATTGGCCAGAACACAGGTATTGCTACTCACTTCACGACAGGTACAGATCGGTTGGCTAAAGATGTAGTCCGTTCCTTGCTGGAGGAGGTTCGGAGGTTGTTGTCTAATGCAGGATTAAACAGGTCGTTTTGGGCTGAGGCGACTGAGTATGCTAGCCATCTCATGAACAGATCGACTGCGATTGGAGGTAAAACTCCATTAGAAATTTGGTCTGGGAAAGCTGCTCAAGATCATGGTGTGCTGCGGGAGTTTGGAAGTCCGGCCTACTTCAGTGCCAAGAATGGCAAGGTGAATCCGCGAGCAAAGAGGTTTGTCTATTTGGGCGCAAGGGAAACAGCTACAGGTTGTGGGACCCGAAGACAAGAAGATCGTGATGAGCAGAGGAATATCACTTTTGGAGAGACTTCAGGGTTGAAGTCCATCGTCTCTCAGCAGGTGGAGAGGACGAAGACCAAGGAAGGATCGTAGCGGGTGGAGGTTGATGCTACTCCATCATCTCCAGTTGGTTCGGCATTAGAGGAGACTTCACCGGATGTGACACCAGGTGGAGATCATGATACCAAGGTTGATGCTGAACAGGTTGAAGACATTGTTAAGGATGTCGAGTTGTTTGCAGCTATTGGAACAAAGGTGAAACCACGCTTGTGGGGAAAGAAGTATGAATCTCAAGCTTGTGATCGTGACAAGCTGAAGTTGAAGGCCGTTGTCCTCAATGATGGTCGGGAAGAGGTGAAAAACACCTAGAGGGGGGGTGAATAGGTGCAAGTGCTAATCTAGTGAACTAAGTGCTCTAAATGCGGAAGCTTAAAACTATTCTTGCAACACACTTAATACAACACACAAGTGTAGCCGAATTCCCCGTGAAGGGCTCTGGACTAACTCCTCTTGATTCCCCTTGAATGGGTGAGGTGCTATGTGAAGCTCTTGTGGTTAAGTATAAGTGAGGCACACACACAAGCAATCCAAGCATATAATGAATAAGCAATATGAATCAATGCAAGGACAACACAAGCAATATGATATGATGATATGAATGATGCTTTGCACAAATAAAAAGAGAGAGTTAGAGAGACAAGTGGATCAAACGCTAACAACAGGATATGTTTCGAGGTTCGAGCCTCTAGCTCTACATCCCCGCCTACACCACCGTGTAGGATTTCTAATCCACTATCTCCCACGAGGGAACCTCTACCGAAGAGGATTTGTTACAACAATGGAGTACCGAACTCCTCTCTCAAACAACCACCTCACAACCGAGGGGTAGGCCCGTAGCCAATACAACAACCAACACCTCTACCGAAGAGGGTTTACAAACCAAACTCCACCTCTCACTAGAGGGAGAAAACCACAAGCCTCAACCTCTACCAAAGAGGGAGCAAACCAATCACCGATCACCTCTACCAAAGAGGGATACAACAAAAGCAAGGGTGTACAACTTGGAGGTTTCCACAACCTCAAACAATCTCTCTTTTTCTCTTTTCCACAAAACAAGTGATCCTAATAGAATAGGATAGGTGATAGCTCAAGTGTGAAAAACAAGTGTTTTGATCAAAGAAAAAACTCTTGGGAAAAATACCAAATAGATATTGAATTAAAGAACAATAAACCAATTTCCCAAAAACCTATTTTTTTTGAAAATATCAAAACACTTAAAACAAAGAAGATGAATCTTTTTGCTCTTTAAACTCTTTTCAAAACTTGTTTAAAACACTGAAGAAGTCAGGAAATTTTAGCTCTAAAAATCTTGGCCAAAATCCTAAAGAAATGGGGTTTATATAGGCCCATCAGAAAACTAGCCGTTAGGCTAATGTGGCAGCCTGACAGGCTAACGGTCGACCGGCCCGGTCGACCGCCAACGGTCAGAAATGTGACTGATGGGCAAACACAGTCGACCGGTACGGTCGACCCAAACAAAAAGAGAGCAGAGCTCTCAGACCCGGTCGACCCTGACGGTCGACCGAGTTTGTGCCTGCCAGACGTGCACAAGACTTGTGCACGTCGGTCGACCCCACGGGTCGACCGGCCCTTGGTGCGGTCGACCCGTACGGTCGATCGACTTGGCTTGTCAGCACAAACCTGGGTCAGAAACACATGTTAAAATATTTTGAAAAATCTTTTATCTTTTCTGAAAATTCTATAAAACTTGTTTAACATTTTGTATTGAAACACAAACTTGTGATAACAATTTCAAGACATATATCAACATATCAATTCATTTTTGAGTCTTGTAAATTTTATCAAAAACCAATACTTGTATTTTATCAAACTTGATTTTTCACAATAGGAAATCTGAATATTTCTAAAACTCATGAATAGTCATATCAAAATAAGTTTGTTTAAGAAATGAAGCATGTATGTATATTGAACACATCTAATATACATAAAAACTATTTAAACTTGTTTGATCTAAACTATTTATGAAAACCAAATCCAAACCATAAAACGTGTGTGTTAGTGCACTTGAGCATATCAACTATACTAAGCTTTACAAATGGATCTAAAAACACACTAAACTAGGATACCTAAGTCTTCTTGACGATCTCCATCTTCAAGTAGACCCGATCTAAAACTCCATCCATGGGCTAGGCAATGTGTGATCTTGAAGCTTTGGCCCTGAAATCACCATGAAAAGCTTCTAAACACCTTTGTTGAAGCTAATCATCAACTAATATCTTGATTAATGATCTGTAACTAAAATCACAAGATTATTAGTAAACATAACTACATGAGTTAATCATCATCAAAACTAGGGTGGAAGGCCTTTGGGCCAACAATCTCCCCCTTTTTGATGATGACAAAACTCATGGAGTTATATATGCATGGATTAAAGTTAAGCTTCAAGGAAGCTCCCCCTTAACTCATGCATAAAACAAATAAACATAAATATGCATGAATGACAATGCATAAACAAGATGCTCTAGATACCAAATGAAATATTCAAAACAAAACATGTTCTAGAGATCAATTAACATTAAACTATATTAAACTTAATATATGCAAAAACATAAATATGCATATATAAAGCTTATAAACTCAAAATCTTTCTCCCCCTTTTTGTCAATCATCAACAAAGGGGTAAACAATCAAAACAATAAAATGAGGAGTAAAAATCTTTCTCCCCCTTTTTGTCAATCAAAACAATAAAACAATGTTCTCCCCCTTTTTGTCTAAAAACAAAAACAAGGTCAATAAGGGGTGACAATCAATTAGGATATCAATTGAAAATATGTCAATGAAGCATCTTGATACCAATTGAAAATAAACAAAGATCAATAAATGTTATATGCTATATACATTCATGAAGAGGAAGACGCTAAGTTAGCTTCCCTACACATATGCATTACATGAAGGAGGGATGTTAAGCCCTAATTCACATAACACACATTATGTAATGCATAAGAGGAGATGTGAAGCTCCCCCTACACACGTGTACCACATAAAGAAGAGATGTTAAGCTCCTCAATATAAGATACACTCAACATGAATCTATATGTGGAAGAGATGTTAAGCTCTCCTTGCATATAGTCAATACAAATCAAGACTTTTGTATTTTCCTTTAAAAAAATTTAGATACCAATTTAAAACACAATACATCTTGATATCAAAAGATAGTATTTTTCTTTTTGAGCCAAATAAATAATTGAAATGACTATTTTCTATCATAAAGTAAGGGAGTGGAAATACAAATACCAATTGAAATATGAAAAACGGATTTTCTCCCCCTTTATGAAATACCAACAAAACTATGCGTAGGCTTGTAATAAGATACCAATTGAAAACTAAATCAATTGAAATAATAGTTGAAGCTCATGCTCTAGCATAAACAAGATTTGTGCTCAAGTATATGTGTATGAAATAGAATGAGTACCAATCACAAATAGATGATACCAATTGAAAATATACATACACAATAAACATATGAGTATACAAAAAGATCAAAATGATACCAATTGAAAGAGTTCAATGATACCAATTGAACAACAATAGTAGCATGGTATAACTCATATTATCAAAACGAAGAATACGAACTAGTTTAAATGAAAAATTTTGTTAACTAGTACGAAATCCTTCAAGCAAGGAATAAAACAAAAAGGTTTTTCATAAAACATGAAATCCACAAGATAATCAACACTCTAATTCAATTAGGCATAAATATGACTCATGAAAACAAAACATGAGTGAATATAGAAAGTGAGTGTACAAATAAAGTGTGAATATCATAATCATGAAAATTTTTCATTAAGCTCAATTATTCCTTAAACATGAAAACATGAAAACATAAAAATCATCTAAACTATTTAATCTTCAAGGCATATGTATGTCTAATACAAACTAAAGTATACATACATATCCAAAACATAAAGAGTCCACAAATGTATATGCATGAAGGCACGTGGCTCAAAAAGGATAAACATATATATCTAATAGTTTGGACAAGATAGACATATATATGAAGTTTAAACATAAATACATGAAACATGAAAAATTAAATTTTCATTAAAACAAATTTTCATTTCAAGGTATATGTATGAATTGTCAAACATGAAGTATACATACATATCCCTAAACACAATTGAGTCCATATATATAGATTTGCATGAAAGGCAAATGACTCAAGGGGTACACATGTATATCTTAAAGTTTGGCAATACAAACATATACATGAAGTGAAACACACAATCATAAAGCAAATTAAAAAATGAGAATACAAGTTTAAAATGCATGAATCATAAAAACTAAACTATACTAGCACATCTAATGGGTTCAAATAAGCATTCAAGCTCAAATATATATAGATTTATTTGTGGCCCACTATATGCACAAGTATAAATCCTACTCTTAATGAAAATTAACATCTAAACATGTAATCAACACATGAAACATAAAAAAACACAATATAAAAATCAACATGATAAGCAAAAACATGATTATTATGAATGTACACATGTTATTAGAAATATGATATACGCAATAGCAACCATATAGTGAGAACACAAAAGAATTTATCCATATTAAACATGGGTGTCTCAAAATAACTAAACATGTATATCACTAATCTAATAAGCATGGCATTTTCATAGTAATCACTAAACAATGGAACATGCTATAAACTATAATTATGAAAGCATGTAAACAATAAATAAGGAGTTAGAGATTCGATACCAAAACCAAGGAGGGCACCGCTCTAGTTCTCCAAATCAAGGTGGTCTTCCCACCAAACTTCCCTTGAAAATGATGCATCCAATTGATTTCCATGAAGCTCGGAACGCATCCACTCCAAGGTGTCATCCTCTCACGTCATGTGAGAGCCCACACCTACATCAAAAATAATAGGAAGGGTGGTCTTTGGTACCCACATCTTATTGGGTCCATGGGGGTTAGTCCCTTCTCTAACCCAAACAAATTTCTTTGCTAAATTATCAACATGTATTTTATCATAACAAAATTTAGCAAGGTGGCCCTTACGTCCACAATGTGTACAAGTGTACACATGAGCATACATCGTGTTAGGGTGTCCGTGAGGAGCATGTGTATGCCGTGGAGGGTGTGCATGAATAATAGATGGAACTTGTTTCTTTCGAAACAAAGATTCCAAACGTGTATGCCCAACAACACATTGGCTCAAAGTGGAGCCCAAACAATCTACACTCTTCTTAAGCATGGATATATCATTGTTGATCAAAGAAGAAGTGTGTGGCATGCAATAGGTGAAGTGTGTGATACTACCCTAGCATGGCAAACATGTGCATCCATCTTATTTTGTAAAACAATATTTTTATCTAAACAAACATTCAACTCATTTGAAATAGAAATAATTTTATTTTTCAAAGCAACATTCTCTTTTAAAACAAAATCAATTTTTGAAGATAAAACTCATTTTTCTTCAACACATCATCACAATCATTTTTATTTTTCAAAATTTTATTTTCATTTAAAGTAAGATTAAGTTGAGATTTTAATGAGTCCCTTTCATTAGCAATCTCATCCTTCTCTTGCAAAATAACATCAAGTCTAGAAATCAAATTTTTATTATCATTATTAAGGCCTAGACTTTTCTTTTTCAAAACATTATATTTTTCAATAAGTTTTTCACAAACAATTGAAAGTTCTTCATTTAAAGCATGGGGATCTACAATATCATCACATGAAGAACTAGCATCATCATTATCATCTAAGTGGGTTTCCGAGTGTACCTCAAGGGAGTCATTCCCTTGGACCGTATAGCATTGTTGCGGCTCGGATTCATCTCCACTAGATTCCTCTTCTTATTGGATTTGCAATTGAAGCTCGAAGGTGGTGGTGGTTGTCAACTTGTTCCACACTACAAAAGCGGAATCAATGTTAGAAACACACAAAAGATAATCTTTAGGTAATGTGCTTCTAATGGCCTCTAGGCTTGTGCATTGGCCCCTATATGCTTGCGATCTCCAAGATAGCATTTCTTGATGGCCGCAAGAAAGACATGCAAACCTAGGGTCTTTAGGTACATGGACATCCTATACTTCCAAACAACAATGTTGGAAGGGTCAAAGCTAGGTGGGGTCATGAAGTCCATGGTAAACTATATGAGTGTGCAAACAAGCAAATGCAAACAATAGATTAGCAACCAAATGGATCTCACTCCTAGGATGTTAAGCCTAATATCAGGAGCACTAGCTCTGATACCAATTGAAAAACACCTAGAGGGGGGTGAATAGGTGCAAGTGCTAATCTAGTGAACTAAGTGCTCTAAATGCGGAAGCTTAAAACTATTCTTGCAACACACTTAATACAACACACAAGTGTAGCCGAATTCCCCGTGAAGGGCTCTGGACTAACTCCTCTTGATTCCCCTTGAATGGGTTGAGGTGCTATGTGAAGCTCTTGTGGTTAAGTATAAGTGAGGCACACACACAAGCAATCCAAGCATATAATGAATAAGCAATATGAATCAATGCAAGGACAACACAAGCAAATATGATATGATGATATGAATGATGCTTTGCACAAATTAAAGAGAGAGAGTTAGAGAGACAAGTGGATCAAACGCTAACAACAGGATATGTTTCGAGGTTCGAGCCCCTAGCTCTACATCCCCGCCTACACCACCGTGTAGGATTTCCAATCCACTATCTCCCACCGAGGGAACCTCTACCGAAGAGGATTTGTTACAACAATGGAGTACCGAACTCCTCTCTCAAACAACCACCTCACAACCGAGGGGTAGGCCCGTAGCCAATACAACAACCAACACCTCTACCGAAGAGGGTTTACAAACCAAACTCCACCTCTCACACTAGAGGGAGCAAACCACAAGCCTCAACCTCTACCAAAGAGGGAGCAAACCAATCACCCGATCAACCTCTACCAAAGAGGGATACAACAAAAGCAAGGGTGTACAACTTGGAGGTTTCCACAACCTCAAACAATCTCTCTTTTTCTCTTTTCCACAAAACAAGTGATCCTAATAGAATAGGATAGGTGATAGCTCAAGTGTTAAAAATAAGTGTTTTGATCAAAGAAAAACTCTTGGGAAAAATACCAAATAGATATTAAATTAAAGAACAATAAACCAATTTCCCAAAAACCTATTTTCTTTGAAAATACCAAAACACTTTAAAACAAAGAAGATGAATCTTTTTGCTCTTTAAACTCTTTTCAAAACTTGTTTAAAACACTGAAGAAGTCAGAAAATTTTAGCTCTAAAAATCTTGGCCAAAATCCCAAAGAAATGGGGTTTATATAGGCCCATCAGAAAACTAGCCGTTAGGCTGATGTGGCAGCCTGACAGGCTAACGGTCGACCGGCCCGGTCGACCGCCAATGGTCAGAAATGTGACCGTTAGGCAAACACGGTCGACCGGCACGGTCAACTATACTAGAGGCCCTTGGTGCGGTCGACCCGTACGGTCGATCGACTTGGCTTGTCAGCACAAACCTGGGTCAGAAACACATGTTAAAATATTTTTGAAAAATCTTTTATCTTTTCTGAAAATTCTATAAAACTTGTTTTAACATTTTGTATTGAAACACAAACTTGTGATAACAATTTCAAGACATATATCAACATATCAATTCATTTTTGAGTCTTGTAAATTTTATCAAAAACCAATACTTGTATTTTATCAAACTTGATTTTTCACAATAGGAAATCTGAATATTCCTAAAACTCATGAATAGTCATATCAAAATAAGTTTGTTTAAGAAATGAAGCATGTATGTATATTGAACACATCTAATATACATAAAAACTATTTAAACTTGTTTTGATCTAAACTATTTATGAAAACCAAATCCAAACCATAAAACGTGTGTGTTAGTGCACTTGAGCATATCAACTATACTAAGCTTTACAAATGGATCTAAAACACACTATCTAAACTAGGATACCTAAGTCTTCTTGACGATATCCAATCTTCAAGTAGACCCGATCCAAAACTCCATCCATGGGCTAGGCAATGTGTGATCTTGAAGTTTTGGCCCTGGAATCACCATGAAAAGCTTCTAAACACCTTTGTTGAAGCTAATCACCAACTAATATCTTGATTAATGATCTGTAACTAAAATCACAAGATTATTAGTAAACATAACTACATGAGTTAATCATCATCAAAATTAGGGTGGAAGGCCTTTGGGCCAACAAGAGGTTCATATGACTCGATCAGACAGGTTCACTACTGCAAATACAGGTACCATTGCTTGAGCTTGATGAAGCTCATCTTAAATGAACTACGGTTGGCTTGATCCTTTTGGGTAAAGGTACGTAGGCAGCCGTAAAGGCGCAGCCATTTGGTGATGCAACTCTTATGAAGCTATTTGGGTTCTCGAAAAGCTGTTATGGATCTTCACGTAGAGGTGAAGAGTTGTGGCTGATGGAACTTCACGTAGAAGTGGAGAGGCTTCACGTAGAGGTGAAGTGTTATGGCCAGTTGGACTTCACGTAGAGGTGAGGTGTTGTGGTCTCGATGAACAGGTGATCTTCCGGTGAGAAGATGTTGAGCTTACATAAGGAGTGGTGTGTATCCAGTTGTAGCCGATGATGTTGGTGTGCTCTACGCAGACTTCGTTGGACCGTCAGTGGAAGACAGAAAGACTAGATAGAGCTGGTCAGTTGAAGAGTCAGTGTTGGCTTGTGAGGAAGTCTTCGTGAGGTCGTGAAGTTGTGGAGTAGAAGCCACAGTTTGGTGATCGGCATGTATGAAAATTCTCCTAAGGTGAAGCGCAGGGAAGGCATGTACGATGTTTTCATGGATAGCTGAGCTAAAGATTCCAAGCTGAGATCGTGTGTCGATTTCGCCGAGATCGTGTGTCGATTTCGTCCGGTGCGCGCAAGCCGAGATCGTGTGTCGATTTCGCCAGGTGATAGACTGGGGTTCGTTGGAGATCGGCTCAGATTTTAGAAAAAATCTTCACCGAGGTGGAGAATTATTGGAAAGAGAGAGTTTACTGATGGGGAAGTTGACAAGGATCGTCGAGGGTCGTCGAATGATCGCCAAGGAGGTCGATGACAAAAGGACGAAGGAAGAAACAGCAGCAGAAAACAGCAGCAGCAGTTGGCCGGTCGACCGGGCCGGTCGACCGCCCGCAGTATCAGAGGTTCAGTCGACCGGGCGGTCGACCGAGTCGACTGACTGTAAACACCCAACTCTCTGTTGGGCACCGGTCGACCGGTGGAAGGGGTCGGTCGACCGCCCGGTCGACCGACAGTCGGGTACGGGTAATTTTCTGCTGATTCGAAAATCTGTGTATTTAAGGGCTGTTGTTGGTTTCTAGGGTTTGGTATTCTTGACAAGGAAGAGTAGCAGCTCTCTTGAGATCTAGAGGTGCTGCAACCATTGTAATCTTCTTCCAAAGCAATTAATCTCTCTCTGATTGCCCCGAGGACGTAGGCGTTGAGGCCGAACCTCGTTAAATTGTTTGTTTGCGTGTGTGCTTTCTTCTGGTGATTGTTTTTGTGCTGTTTGGGATTGTTCTTCGTGCTTGAGAGATTCAGGGGATCCTCATGAGGTTGTTGTCGCGTGGGTGCAACATCGTCATCCCCAAGATTGTATCAACACTGGCTTTTCATCACTTGTCTTATGCCCTGTTTGTTTTGCTTCATTTGAGAGGAAGAAAGAGTGGAATAAATGCCTCGTACATGGGAGAGCTACAAGTGAAACAAAAATATAAGTGAAACCAGTGAGGAATAGTAAATTATACTTGTATTGAAATGATGGAAGTGATCAGGTAATATATGATCAAGTGAGACATGCATAAGTGTGAGAGTAGTGACAAATACACGCATGCACAGAATTAAGTACAACTCAAAACTAATACATTCAAAGCTCAAAACTAATACATTCAATGCTCAAAAGTGATACATTCAAAGCTCAAAAGTGAGAAGCTAAAACTGAGTCATTCAAAGCTCTGAATTGACTTCAAAACTGATACATTTCAATCCTCAAACCTGATAAGCTCAAAACTGAAAACTGATACATTCAAATCTCAAAACTGAAAACTGATACATTCAAAGCTCAAAACTGAGCTGAAAACTGATATATTCAAAGCTCAAAATGGATACATTCAAAGTTCAGAACTGAGCTCAAAACTGATAAATTCAAAGTTCTAAACTGAGACATTCAGTGTAACTCTCCGATTCTAGATGTATGTATCACAGTATCAGTACTTGATTCAGCGTATAAAGTTAATTTGACCTTTCTAGTAGTCAGATTGAGCCAATTTCAGTTTTAAATATTATTTTCTAATATTTTTTATTTTTCAGAATTTTTTGAAATTTTTCTAGGTTATTTTGAAAAATCTCTGATTTCGATGTCGACCGATACCGATAATTGACTCTAGGATTTTTAATTCACAAACGGAGTTGAGTTTCTGAAAACTGATTCAATTTTGTTTTTCAAAAATCATATTTTCTATTTTAGCATATTTTTGAGAATTTTTCTGAATTAATAAAAAATTTGGCTAAACGGTGTCGACCTGTATCGACGATACATTCCAAGATTTTTAACTTGTAAACTAGGCTGAGTTTCTTGAATCTGATTTGATACTACACCTTCATTTAATATTCTCTATTTTACAGAATTTTTAATAACCGTTCGGGACTAGTCGAATTTTGACTGACTTAAATATTATTAATTAAATAATATTTTAACTATTCTTTCTTTTTCTTTCTCCCTCTTTCTCCAACTTTCTCTATCCTTCCCACTGCCTCAGCCCAACTGACTCACTCTCTCTCTCTCTCTCTCTCTCTCTCTCTCTCTCCTCTTCTCCTCTTTCTCTCTATATTCCCCTGAATCTCTCACTCTCTCTAACTCTTCCTTTCTCTAACTTTCACACTCTCTCTGTAATGTCGTCATCCCATGGATACAGAGACGTTACTACGATGTATTTGTTGGTCCCGAGATGATGCCAATTGTTGAACTTTCTCTGTTGGCACTTATGGATCTAAAATACGAAGTCAACACAAATACTAAACAAAGAAGAATTAAAGTTAAACAAATAAATAAACTTGCAATAAAGGAAATCAAATCTCAGAAAAGTTTAGACAAACGCAAACACGAGAGATTTATCCTGGTTCGGTCCTCGTGACCTACATCCAGTCCCCAAGCCACCCGCTTGAGATTTTCCTTTATCCTTGATTTTGTACACCCAAAATCACAATCATGCACACCACTTGACAAATCCCCATTGCCAAATGTGTACACCTTCTCTTACAACCAAGAGAACACACCACCTTGTACAACTCCTTCTTCTACACCAAGAAGACTCTCTTGTACAATGATATCTTTGAGGATTACAACACTTCCTATAAGCCTTGGTACAATATGTGAACGTGGACAAGGTCTAGTATAGGAGAAACTTCAGAGAACTTCACTATAGAGTTGGAATTTGGTGAAGAACTGAAGTGGGAACAGTTTTCAGGAATTGGCAAAATTTTTGATTAGAAAACTGAAGATTAGGATTGATATTTTGCCTTAAATTAACAACCCTATTTATAGCTGCACTCTAGGAGTAATTAGGGTAGTTAATAGGTGTCTTTTGAATGTTCAAACGTTGAAGAACGTTGCAGAAAATACCAGAATACAGAAACTGTCCAACAGTCAGAAACTGCCTATAGTCGACTTGCCTTTTTAGTTAGTCGACTAGTCTAGGCAAATTTCCAAAGATTAGTCGACTAGTATTGAGTATAAGTCGACTAGGTCAAGATAAGCTCAAGTGACAGGTTTCTGGATAACTGAACCAAGTCGACTGCAACTACTTTATAAGTCGACTAGACCAGGGATTAGTCGACTAGGGGAAATGGGTTAGTCGACTACATTGGTCTATTAGTCGACTAGGTCTTCGTCAAGTCGACTAATAGACAAACAGAGAGTTGGGTAACAAATTGAGACACAGGATTAGTCCACTAGGATTTGGTCAAGTCGACTACATAAGGTATTAGTCGACTAACAGGGACTATAAGTCAACTATAACTCTATGATATGTGTGTGTGCATCAAGGCTTTTGACATGCTATTTTACAATTACAAAACACATCATATCAACTCTCTTTGGGAAGTCTTGATCATGTAGAACTCTTGATATAGTCGTGTGATAGAGCTCCAAATGAAATGCTTCACAGTCATCAAAATATGTTCCAACATTCTCCCCCTTTTGATGATGACACGTTGTGTGCACAAATGCTCCCCCTGCAGAAAATAGGTTATAACAGATATAGAAATACTTTGTTCTCCCCTGTAACAAATATATTATTAGAATATATATATATATATATATATATATATATAATATATATATATATATATATATATATATATATATATATATATATATGTCCTTATCAATTTTCTTATATGGTACCTGCAAGATAAACGTTAGATGGTACCAAACATAAAAGAACACATTTAACCTTTAGGAGTCCAAATCCATTTTGAATTTGTTTCCACTTGTTAGTATACACATAATTGCATGAATTACATATATCATGAATGTATGATGCAATTATGTATTTTTATCATTAATGCTTAAATTCTTAGGAATCCATATAAACTTATTTTTCTTAGACTTTCTTGTCATAAAAGACTTATATGGATTATACCAATATGAAGATTTTTCAATATATCCAATACCATAATTATTATGTGACAACTTTTGAAAAGATAACAAATCATTCAATTTTTCTTTTCCTTGATTGAACTTAGCCACATTTTTTAAAATATCTTCATATTTCCTTTTGAAAACTAACATGTCTTTATCCAATATAGAAATCCTTTCATTTAAAGACATAGTTTCCTTTTTAAGAAAAACATTTTCTTTTATAAACTTCTCATTATCATTTTTCAAAGATGATATTACTTTTTCAAACTCATCTTTTTGAGAGTTTATAGAAGAAACTTGTAAAGCATAACATGAATTTTCATTTAAAAGTTTTTCATTTTCTTTTGATAAAACTTTATTTTTCAGTTTTTCATTTTTCAGATCATTAAATAATTCATGAAATGCATCAGAAAGTTCAGTAAATGATACCTCATCATCTTCAAGTGCCATGTAACATAGGTTGACACGTTCAGTGGTTTCTTCTTCGTCAGAGGAAGAGGAATCACTGTTTTCCCATGAGGCTTCATAGTCTTTTATCTTTCTAAACTTTTTGCTCTTGTATTTACTTTTATGTTTGAGCAAAGGACAATCCTTCTTCATGTGACCTGTTTTATTGCAATTAAAGCATTTAAATTTACCTTGCTTAAGAAATCTCCTGAATTTTCTTGAAAGCATTGCCATCTCCTCTTCATCGTCATCAGAATCGTCCGTGTCGGAGGATGCATGGAAGGCAATTTCTTTCTTCTTTGAGTGGTGTTGTCGTTCCTCCTTCTTTCTTTCTTCTAATTGCACTTCATAGGCCATTAGATTACCAATTAGGTTTTCTAACGACAAAGTTGAGAGATCATTCACTTGTTCAGTAGCGGTTGTCTTCTTCTCCCATTCTGGTGTGAGTGCACGAAGGATCTTGCGAACTTTTTCGACTTGTGTGTATTCCTTTCCAAGGGATGCTAAGGAATTGGTAATGTCGGTGAATCTTGTAACCATTTCTGATATGGTTTCATTCTCCTCCATTTTGAATAATTCAAACCTGTGGACAAGAACAGAAATCTTAGATTCTTTAACTTTATTTGTGCCTTCGAGTGTTACCTGAAGAGTATGCCATATTCGATTTGCAGAAGTGGCTGTTGACACACGGTTGAACTCTTCTTTGGTTAAGGCACAGAACAAGGCATTCATCGCTTTGGCGTCAAGGTTTGCATTCTTCTTTTGATCATCACTCCAAGCATTGTAGTTGGTTGTTGGCTTGGTGTACGATGCTTCTACGATGTTCCAAAGTTAGTAGTTGAGCGATTGCAAGTAGATCTTCATTCTACACTTCCAATAGTTGTAGTTGGATCCGTCAAATAGCGGTGGACGTTGTGTAGAATATCCTTCTTTGAATTGTGATGAAGGGAACTCCGTTGCCATCCTTGCTTGTTGTTGACTAGGTATGCAGGGCTTGTATGCCGGTTCAGGCTTTGATACCAATTGTTGGTCCCGAGATGATGCCAATTGTTGAACTGGCACTTATGAATCTAAAATACGAAGTCAACACAAATACTAAACAAAGAAGAACTAAAGTTAAATAAATAAATAAACTTGCAATAAAGGAAATCAAATCTCAGAAAAGTTTAGACAAACGCAAACACGAGAGATTTATCCTGGTTCGGTCCTCTTGACCTACATCCAGTCCCCAAGCCACCCGCTTGAGATTTTCCTTTATCCTTGATTTTGTACACCCAAAATCACAACCATACACACCACTTGACAAATTCCCTTTGCCAAATGTGTACACCTTCTCTTACAACCAAGAGAACACACCACCTTGTACAACTCCTTCTTCTACACCAAGAAGACTCTCTTGTACAATGATATCTTTGAGGATTACAACACTTCCTATAAGCCTTGGTACAATATGTGAACGTGGACAAGGTCTAGTATAGGAGAAACTTCAGAGAACTTCACTATAGAGTTGGAATTTGGTGAAGAACTGAAGTGGGAACAGTTTTCAGGAATTGGCAGAATTTTTGATTAGAAAAATGAAGATTAGGATTGGTATTTTGCCTTAGATTAACAACCCTATTTATAGCTGCACTCTAGGAGTAGTTAGGGTAGTTAATAGGTGCCTTTTGAATGTTCAAACGTTGAAGAACGTTGCAGAAAATACCAGAATACAGAAACTGTCCAACAGTCAGAAACTGCCTATAGTCGACTTGCCTTTTTAGTTAGTCGACTAGTCTAGGCAAATTTTCAAAGATTAGTCGACTAGTATTGAGTATAAGTCGCCTAGGTCAAGATAAGCTCAAGTGACAGGTTTCTGGATAACTGAACCAAGTCGACTGCAACTACTTTATAAGTCGACTAGGCCAGGGATTAGTCGACTAGGGGAAATGGGTTAGTCGACTACATTGGTCTATTAGTCGACTAGGTCTTCTGTCAAGTCGACTAACAGACAAACAGAGAGTTAGGTATCAAATTAAGACACAGGATTAGTCGACTAGGATTTGGTCAAGTCGACTACATAAGGTATTAGTCGACTAACAGGGACTATAAGTCGACTATAACTCTATGATATGTGTGTGTGCATCAAGGCTTTTGACATACTATTTTACAATTACAAAACACATCATATCAACTCTCTTTGGGAAATCTTGATCATGTAGAACTCTTGATATAGTCGTGTGATAGAGCTCCAAATGAAATGCTTCACAAATGTCGTCATCGAAATATGTTCCAACAGTATTTTTATAGGTTAAAAATACCCTCACATATATATGTTAGGCATCAGTACAGGTAATAATCAGAGTACAATAGTACGTGGTGCATTATACATTCCATCATATGAGTACAATTACAAAGTTATCACAGGATGTGACACAATATTACATGAATATTACATCACTGATAGGCGCAAATGCGAGAAAACAAAGAGATATACAATGATGATTAGTACAAAATACACTTACGAGTTACAAAAAGAAAAGTCTAGAGACGAGCATGGGGGCCTGGAAGGATAGGTCTCAGACTGGTCTTCCGCTGATCCACTACGCTTCCGCTGCGCCTCACTGATCAACAAGATGTCCATCATGGTCCAAACTCCAGGATTTGGACATACAGATCTAGGGGAGTCAGAAACTCCCCAACGAGTGGTGTGATGAATGCCAAGTGTCCTGTAGAAAAAAGCACACGTGTATCGAGTAAATCCGAATAAAAAACATGCGTTGAAAACTGTGTCGTAAGCATACACACCCGAACATGAAAGAGGCATCAAGTGATGAGATGTACATAAGAGACAAAACCAGTTGTATGGGCTCAGTAGATAAATTCATGAGATTGATATCTCGAGGGGATAATCCAAATAAGGAAACCCTCATTTATATACCATATACCTCATGTCTCCATCGACTGAGTACGCACAATCTGAGTTGTCCACAATAACAGCTAAAAAGAACAGTATGAATCATTAGGAAGTAGTAATTACATGGTAACTAAAGAATCCGTATAAAATCAAGAATAAGCAAGTTAAGAGATTAGACACAGTAATACAAATGTAATATCAGGCAAGAAAGGTTGTGTACAATATAGTAACAACAGGAAATCAGTGGAGTAGTACATAAGTGGTAAAATTAGGAATATATAATATAATTATAATAAAATCAAAATTTTGAATTAAAACCCGATGAAAGCAAATATGGAAAAACCAGCAGTATAACCCAAATTACGGCTTCATGAGATAAGTACGTTGAAGGAATAATCTAAACAAGGAAACCCTCATTTATATACCTTATATCTCACGTTATCGTAATCTGAATGTATACAACCTAAATTACAAAATAACACGAGTTATTAATTAATATCTTATTATTATTACTCGTCCGACCCATATATCTAAGTATGTGTACATGTGTACGTTCCATCCCACATATATCCATATATGAGTAAGTCGAGATTGTTATTAGAAATTAAGGATGAAACAATGAGTTATGTTTACAATGGGTCCCATATATACTCGGGACCACGGTCTAGGATGTTCTAATGCTAACCCGGAATCTGCCGCTAGGCAAACAGGAGGTGGGTCTTATATTATGCCCATTCAGGAATTAACAGGAGGTAGGGAGTCAGTGTTTCCCTCAGAACACCTGAAGTCTCTCAGGTAAAACCAAAAGTTTGAGTTGCATAGCATATCTAATACCATTGTAAACATATTCACTACTTGAAATTCATCAGTTTTTCCCTTACCCGATGAAAGTTATTCTTTTTATAGTTTATTATTACGTAATTATCATATTACGGGAATAGCAGGAGCAGGACAGGTGTAGGAGTTATAAGAGTACATAAGTACTAGATATACAGGTCACTGTATATATAATACATGATAGCAAGACAGGATTCCCGAAACATGATAATCACATGTCAAGCAGTCATGTATCAGGTGGCAGGTGATAAGTGCAAACAGGTGTCAGGTGATAGCATGCAGGGGTCAGGTATCAAGTAATGGCATGGCAAGTAATAAGCACAGTAAATATCACTATCATATATCTCAATAAAGAAAACAATATCAATACAAGGGATCAGTACGATACAGGAAAACGGTACCGATACAAGAGATCGGCACGAACACAGAAACATAGTACCGATGATCAATACGAATACAGGAAAATGGTATTGATACAGGAGATCGGTACGAATACAGGAAAACAGTACCTATACAAGGGATCGATACGAATATAGGAAAAAATACAGCTTGGATGAACAGTATAAGTAATAGTTTCAAACACTTCACAACCATCAAGAAAAGAAAATAGTTAGATTATCAAGCACGCAAGCGGGCAGGCAAGTAAGTGAACATCCAAACAGAGCTAAGCAGGGCTGGAGCGAAGCTAACATACAGCATAAGACGTTATCACGCTTGGCGTGATTACCGCTCGTAATACAGCTTAACGCATGTGTCGCAACATGCATATGAACACCATACTACCGTTCACGGCATTGCCGTGCTTACGGGGTAACTATGCTCGAACGGAATTAGCGGTAAAGTGCTGACGCTAGGTCCGCCTACCAGGTGTAGCATATAGAAAGTCCAGAGGATTTTAAAAAGCTCAGAGAGGTTAAGTCTGTAGGTTGTAATGAAAAATTGCGAAGCAGTTAAGCCCAAATGCTAAATAGTACCTGCAAGAAATGTTAGAATCAAAACATACATGCATATATAAGAACGAGTATTAAACTACCCTATTACAAATAATCATCACATCAATACAGATACATGTCCACCAATACAAATACAGTCCGAAAATTACACAATTTACACGAATAATACAAATCTCCTGTCGAAATGGGAAAACCCAGAAACAAAGTGAGAACACTCGCCTAATATAAAAAAAAACACCGTGAAAATCCCGAACTCTGGAACTCCAAGTAACTAACGCGTGAACGAGTTCAATTATAGTAAAATATTATATTTTTAGGGAGAGGGAGGAATTAAGGGAACACAAGGGTCACAAACGCGGGAGTCAAAGCTCGCGTCACGGAAGCACAGAGATGCGGGGTTCGTGTCACACGGAGATGAATTTTACATTAGACGCGGACATGGGGGACGTGTCACGCGTAGCAGAGGCACTTGGACGCGGGGGTGAGCTCCGTGTCCAGTAATCCCCCGGGAGAAAGACAGAGAATGTGAGAGAGAGAGAGAGAGAGAGAGAATCAGAATCAAAAAGAGTAAAGAGAGTGAGAGAGACTTAGTAGGTAAAGAGATTGACGGATGTAAGAGAAAGAAAGAGAGAGTTCTCACTGCTACCAAAATCAGGGAAAGAAAAGAAGAGGAAAAAAACAAGGGAGAGAAGGAAGAAAGAAGAAAGACAAAAGGGAAAGAAAAGAGTAGGGAGCAGGCCACGACAGCCCGGGCCGTGGCCTGGCTCAGGGTCTGAGAAAAGAGAAAGAGAGAAAGAAGGGGGAAAGAAAGAACAGAGAAGGAAAAATAAAAAGAAAGAAAGAAGAAGGAAAGAAGAAAAGGAAGAAAGGAAAAAAGAAAAAAAGAAGAGAAAGGAAAAGAAGAAGAAAGAAGAGAAGGGGAGGAGGTGGTCGGCGTAATTGGGGGAAGCCGGCGGCGGCACGATCAGGATGGCCAACGGCCAAAGGGGGGAGGTGGAAGGTGATGTTGGTGATGCAAGTGTAGTGTAGGGAGGTGGATTTGCAAGTTGCCGAAATGGCGTTTCGAAAGGTGAGGAGGTGCTAAGATGATAGAGCTCAGTGCTAAGATGATAGAGCTCAGCGAAAGAGAGAGTTTGGTAATGTTGGTGGTGGACAAGACAACACTGGTGGTGGTGGAGACAGTGGAGAAGTGGTGATCATACGTGTTGGGTTTATATGAAGAAGAAGGAGGAGGTAGTGGTATGGTATTGTGTAGATGGAGTTGGAGTTGGAGAGTAAGAGAGAGGAAGTGGTGGTCAGAAATATAGTCGCCGGCCAAGGGAGGGGACATAGGGCAGCTGGCTACTGTTGTTGGTTGATGAAGAAAGAAGAAGAAAGAGAAAAAGAATGAAAGTGGGGGGGAGAGAAGTGAGATATATATACACACACACACATACACATACACACACACACATAAGTGTTGAGTGGAATGAGATCCGCGTCTCATTTAGACCCGAGTCTCAACAAAATCCAGACCCGCGTCTAGCTGTGTTGAGCCCAGACGCGGGACTAAGGTCCGCATTTGGGTACGAGCTGGGTACTCTTCATAAATGAGGAGAGAGAATAGTGGCTGGGATATTTATTGTGTGGTGGAGAAATTTTTGAGAAAATTTGAATGAAAAGAAAGGAAAAGGAAAAGAAGGGGGAATTATGAATGGATTAAAAAAATCAGAAAATAGAAAAAATAAAAAAATATATGGATAAAATTCTAAAATTTGAGAAAACACCAAAAATTCTGGAAAAGCCCAGAAAATGAAGTAACTCAGAACGGTTCCAAAAATTCTTAAAAAAATAAATATTATATTAAGGCACATGGTGAAATCAGATTTTAGCAATTTAATCATATTTTCAAATTAAAAATCTTGAAATCTATCGGCGATACCAGTCGACACCAAATCCGGCTGAATTTCTATAAATTCAAATAAATCCCCAAAATGCATTTAGATAGAAAATGTAATTTTAAGAAATAATATGAAAGGAGATTCTAGAAATTTAACTTCATTTATAAATTAAAAATTTGAGAATCGATCGGTGGCAACGATCGATATCGGTTTTGAAGATTTTGCAATTTAATTCAGAAAAATTTCAGAAAATCATGAAAAATCTAGAATAATGGAAAACGATATCTGAAATTGAAATCGGTTAAATCTGACTATCAGAAAGGTCAAATTGATCAATGTACTTGGATCAGGTCTCCAGTTCAGACTAGGGCTAACTCTAAGTCTAAGAATCTGGATCCAATACTAAGCAGTGACATAAATAATCATAAAACAAAAAAATTACGAGAAAAAATTGAAATAATACAACCAAAAAAATCAGAATACGTATCTGAGTACGTATTCCGGGAACGAGGTGTTACATTTCATCCACCTTACAAAACTTTTCCTCGAAATTTCGATAAGAGAAAGATGAATACAAAAACGATAGGGACAAACATTATACCAATTAAGATATGAACAACTAACGGTAACACTCCTAACTGATTGAATAATAATCACAGAACTTAGACACCTTCTGCACTTCCTGTTGTATATAACTTCGGACTGTGCCATATCATTACTTATCTGATAACTGTTAATAAGAGAATTCTACCTGACAAAGATAATTAAGAATCTGGATGGTTGATTGTGCACGCGCATTGCATATTTTGTATCACTTATGTCACATTTTTTTCATTTATTTTTAAATAAAACTCTGCTTTTTAATATATTTTTCATGTTTAGTGGTATGCAATGTAATTAACGAAGAAAATGAAGAGATTGATAGATTTATCCAATTAAATCCATATAATTCAAAAAATCAAGCAAATCAAGGGGGTCAATTTAAATCCAAAGATTTTAGAAGCCATTTAATATGAAAACTGGATATATCAGAAAAGATAATATCATCTAATTTCAAGGGAAAATGGATTGTTTGAAAATACTATCGGTTTCGCTGAAGATAAATGGATATTTTATCAATTCTAGAAGACAAACTGAAAACCTAAAAGGATAAATGGATAGAGAGAAGATCAACGGATGAGATGAAGCAGTTAAATTCGGATTCAGACTGAATATATTTTAGTATTTTAATCATAACTTTTGCTACTGAAACTCCAATCTGATGATTCAAGATGATCTAGAAATAAGACTTAAAAGATTACAATGCTTCTGTTCATCACTCTTTTCAAATATATTGTTTGAAAAGTCATATTTAGCAATCAACACGATAATAAGCTGCAGATCAGAATTGAATTTCTACATAAAATTTTGGATAAATCATATCATGTTTGGAGATAAATGGAGGATTCAAATTCAGAAATAGCCAGCTCCTCTATCTTCATACGTTTCCTATCCCTCTAGTTTTCTTCTATAAATACCCTCATACCTCGAAGGCAGAAGGGGCACCACTCCAGAGAGAGATTTAGGTTAGTTTAGTTTAGATTTTTTTCTTCTTCAATGTAATTTTTATTTTTTTCTTTTATTTTATTTTTAGGTTAGAGAGAGTTACATGATTAAAAGAAAGGAAGAGTTACTGTAGAGTGACACTATGTAATCTTTTCTTCAAGAAGCTTATATTGAAGGTGACAATCAATGAAGGTTTTTCACTTTTCTTCATCATACTCAATCTGGCCAAACACTGCTTTCATGTACTTCTTTCTACTACTTTTTTTATATTACTTCACATCTAATCATGGTATATTAATCTACAACAGAGGTAAATCTTCTTCCTTTTATCTCTTTTTATTTATCTTTCTTAGCTTAATTTAACAATTTTCAAACAACATTTTCTCTTTTAATTCTTTTTCTTTTTCTTTTTTTTTGAATTAACAAAACCATCTTAAATATTCTTCTTTTATCTCTTTTTATTTCTGATTTTTGTACAAACACTTTTCTTTATCTCTATTTGTTTTTCTTTTATAAAGAAAATAACAATACCACCATCTTTTCTTCTATATCTCCTTCTTAACTATTTTTATTTTCTTTAAAACTGAGAAGAGAACTCTTAAATTTGTTTTAGTTAATTAAAAGAAGAAACTTACTATAATGCTTCGATCGCTGTCCCTCCCTGTGGATTACAACCCGTTAGCCCTAGGCTATACGGTAGCATCGAGAACCTAACACTATTCTGAAAGTCTGTATTTTTTTTATGCAGGTTTAGGCTCGATCATAATTTTAGCGCCGTTGTCGGGGAAGGACGGTAAATTTTTTTGATTTACTTTAACAATTTAATTCCTTTTTTCTTCTCTGTTTTGGTGTACAGTGGTTAATTTCAGAAAGTTAGGAGCTGCAGTAGACATATTGCTACTTTGTGCCTCTATCGAAGAAGGCAGAGCATCAGAGCCATAACTGTGGTGAGCTACTAACTGTAGTTTTTGACAAATTGCTTGATTTTCAAAGATTTAAATCTCTGCAATTATTAGTTTATCTGTTTAACTCACTCCTTACATGTTTCTAATCAACAGTAACTTACTTCTTTGTAAATGCTAAAAAACGTTTAGACTCTTGCATCTTAGGGTATCTGTCTATTTCGTTTTCTTACATTACTGTTGAAGAGTGCTGGAGAAAAGCTACGTCTGCATTGCATATAATTTAGGAAACACACTTGTACGTAATATTGCTTGGTTGTTATTTTTGCTATATACTTGCACACGAGCACGAAAACGATTTAAAGGCATAGCCTTAAATAAGATAAGGTGGGAAAGATATTATCCTTAGCTCAAAAACCATCTCCTCATTCACTAACCCATTCTAACCTAAAATTGAGTAGATGTTGGCCCTAAGGACATCTCGGACTCAAATAGGGATTGACCTAACGGGAAAATTATTAGAAGTTGACTCTTACAAATCGGTGTTTAAGGTTGGGGATTGAGGGACGAAACCCTGAAGGCTGGTAGTTTGGCATAATTAGGCCCGTTACTTAGGCACGGATACCTCCCACCAATCTTACCCCTACCTGGCTGACTAACTTGTGGTCAGGTTCTGCAATATACCTCCTGTGGATAATCAACAGTTAGGAGTCGTCTAGGTTTAAGCTCTACCCTAACATAGGCTAGATTTTTCTTTATTTTCTTATTTATTTATTTGTTTGTTTTTATTTGTTCTTATGAAAATGGATTATAATTATAATTATTCTGATTATAATTCAAATCCATATTCACTCCAACCTCTATCAATTCGGATATTACCAACCCGATATTATATAACTTTAACTCTAACCAACCAAGTATATAAGATTGGTCTTATCCTAATCAATATATGCCTCAATCCCAGTATTATGAATAAAATAGGATAATCATCACCACTCTTCACCGAGTCAGTAAGGATATAACTCTCTCGAATCTTACTATCAATAACCTTACCAACAAACAACTTCATATACTCCATACCAAGACGAACCTATAGAAAAAAAATCTTCTTTAGAAAAGACTTTTGAAGCCTTCCTTGAGTCCACACCACAAGTACAAATCATAGTGGACTCAATTTTCCCAAACAATTCCCAAATTTAAGATCCTTCTCTAATTTCCAAGTCCAACCACAACATGAAGAATATGTTGGCTTAGAAAAAAAGTATGACATTCATGACTCAGTTCCAAAATGATTGTATTCAATTCCAAACGGATTGTCTCAAATCTCTCATAGATTAAAAGCAAAGGTGAGTCATTTGGTCAACACAATTAATGATAAGAATGAGAAAAACTCTACCGAATACATTTTCGACCATTTCTGATTCTTCTAACCATATTGATGAAGAATCATGGTATCTTGAAGATTTTAACCAAGATTCAATTTTACCACATAATTTTGAACTTGAACAATATCAACCCATTGATAAATTGGCAAGTTTTCATTTCAATGAGATTGAACTTAATGATGAATGTGACGCCGATTTACAATGTTGTGATTCAATTTCACTTTTTGAATCTATCCTGATTCTAGTATCTTTACCCGATTTAGACCCAATTCCGAAGCCAACATTGATTCCTATTCCTAGAGAGCTTGAACATGAACCACCTATATTGGATAGTCACATTCCATTGTTAGAAAATGAATGTGAACTTGAATTCTATGATTTGGACCAAACTCATGAACCAACTCCGACTCTCGAACCTAAACTTAATTTGAGTTTTATTCCCGACTCAGTTTCCGTTTCTATTCCTTTCATTATTGAGCCCAATTCATCCATTCCACAAAACCATATTTCATTGTTGGACCAAGGTGTAGATCAATATGACTTCGTGATGATATCTCAAGATTGATCATATAACTGAAAAAGAATTTCATGCTAGGATCTTGCACGATCCCATTCATATTGGGGAGTATAAAAATGCTAATAAGAAGAGAACATAAAAGGTGAGTTCCATAAAAATCCACAGTATCTAGATTGCGCAGAAACGCTTGGCCCAATGAGACCACCACCTTGAGGCAACAGTTTTCCTTCCCTCTCTCCTTTTTCATGTTTTATTGCATTTCATTTATACATTTTTTATTGCATTTCATTTATACATTGAGAACAATGCATGAGTTAGGTGTGGGGGAGGTTTTACTAACATGCTAACTTCACTAATTAAAAAATTCTTTCCTTAAAAACTTTTTGAAAAGGAAAATAATACTTTGACCTATTTTTGTAAAAAAATAAGATAATTTCAAGAAATAAGAGGATCATAATTAGAAGTTCATATACTTGGTTAAAATAAAATTATTTGTTTGATTTTGAGGTTAAGAAGAAAGATTGAAAAAGTAGTTTAGTCTTAATTTTTTTCCTTGATGAAATATGCATACTTTATATACTTACACACTTAAGGTTCTAAAACAAAGATTGTTATGCCTTATATATAAAAAAATCATCTGATTAAGTTGAGTATTTGTGCCTCATGAAGTATAAATATCCACGCCTAAAAGTGGTTCATATAAATAAAAATTCTTAGTTTTGTGACCTTATTTGCTCGAGTCCTAAGTCCTTGGGGTGTTTTCTCACCCAGTGCCCTAAAATCGTCTGGTATGAGAGCCACCCACTAAGGCTCGTTACATGGGCGAATTAGAAAGCCTAATAGAGCTAAGAAATATTACCGCCATAAATAAAAAAAAGAAAAAAAATAATAAGGCATAAGATTTAGAGTAGAAGAATCCTGAGCCAAATTTTCACAGTCACAAGATGCATATCACTTAAAGTAAAAAATAGAGTAGATGAGAAATACAATTTTAATGCTTACCTTAATTGAAAACAAGTTGTTGAATAAAGACTAAGTTTAGGAATAACTAAGTTTTAATAATCCTATGACTTATAGATTACTTGAATTTTTACATTAATACTTCAAATATTTTTTCCTTTCAAAATGCGTTTTCAAAAAAAAAATACTAATAATTCATTTCTTTTTCTTCATAGATTTTGTGGGGTGCAATCCACTGAAAACCCTCACGAGACAAAACGCGTCCTCTAGGGTTAATTTAGAGGTTTAACGGCTTGTTGCATGTGCTAAGTGCAACCTTGATTCTGACGAAAGTGAGTTAATATTAGATCTGTTTTATTTTTTTTTATTTTTTTTTGGCTCGAGTACGAGCAAAAGATAAGTGTAGAGGTGTGCTTGTGCATGCGCATTGAACATTTTGTATCACTTATTATCATCACGGCAAGCAGAGGCCGAGGACGATCAGGCCGAGGACGAGGAGCAAGGTGTGAAGACAAATAGATCGCTGCCTTCAGAGAGTAGATTGAGGCTGAAGAGATTCAATCTCAAGAGATCGAGGTCGTTTAGATCAAAGATCGAAGTCTGAAGACGGTTGATCGAAGACGAACAAGTCTGCGTCTTCAGAGTGTCGCTCAAGAACAAGTTCGACCCCGATTCACACGGCAGTGAAGAGATCAACAACAAGAAGAGGCGCAGGAAGAAGAGGGGTGGCGCAAAGGTAGGGGTGGCAGGAGAAATGAAGTGGGAAGAGGTGAGTAAATCTCAGAAAAGGTGAGAGAGATATTTTAGATAAAAAAAATATATAAACCATCTCGATCCCAGAGCTCCTACGCTCTGCCGATCAATTTTTGAGGGGAAGAGATACTCTTCTGCCACATAAGCACCAGATCGGACGCCAGCTAGAGAAAGAAGCTCTATTCCTCCAGCAAACAAACATGGGGGAGAGAGGAAGAACCCTCTTCTCCTCCCTCTTCCTCCCAAATGTTGCAAAACAAACAGACCCCAAGTCCAGGATAGAAAAGCTAGAGCTAGTTGTTTCAGACACAGGGAGTTGCTCTGCTCCTTTTCTTATTACATAGATATGACAAAGGATTTAATGTGCAAGTTTGACGAGAACCAGGCATGTACCCTCCCAAAATATTTCCAAAAGTACACCTCAGGAATAAAAGTCTGACTTATATTTTAAATTTTACATTTTGGAACCGATATATGGATACTACATACCTGACACATACGGCAACACGAGCATAATTTGATCCAGAAGCCATATCTGGACACTGCATACTTGACATATACTGCAACATAAAGCATAATTTGATCTCTCTCTCAATTGGCATCATCGTCTGCCTCATACCTGATGGCCCTGTATTGATATCTGTTAGGATTCGCATTAGCCTCACAATTGTATGGTTTGTACAGGCAGCAAGAGAGCAATCAGCAACATGTCAGACAACTGACTGGCACTTATTAGCGATTCTCAAGAAACGCGAGAGTGATATCAGGTAGTCAACAGACAAGAAAGGCGAGAGTGGAGCCACCGCATGTTTTTCTTCTAGCTGTGCATCAGGCGACCAGCATATCTTATGTACATAACTCAAGACTGTTTTGACCATTATCAGCAGTAAAGCATAGAGTGATTTGAGCTAGTTATGTATTTGATCCCAGTGACAACATCCTTGGTGTTCTCCAATGAACTGCCAATTTGCTCACATATTCATCTAGAACAATAGCTTAGGAGATCTCAACTGTAGCCAGGGCATTCTCTACTAACACCAAACATAGCTAACCTATTGGAGGCGCCGAGAAAAAAGCATAATGAAGTTGGTACCCTTGTAAAGTGTTGATCATCATCGGTCTTCCTGTTTGATGAGTCATGAATAATGAGCAACTGTCTACTATCCATTTCTGAAACCAAAAAACCATGTTACAAGTAGTAGAAGGTGTGATGTGCATCATTTACAACAGAAGTCATCAGCTAAAGGCCAAACAGGAACTCTTCAAAGAAGAGAAATTTACCTCTTTAGAACAGCTGATTGAAACCTTGGTGCTTTCCTTCCTCTTTCTCGACCACCTGACTCTCGGCCCCATATATTGCTGGCACCTCCGGAGGTGCAGCACATCGGATCAGTGCCCAATTGAGGACCTCGAAGAAAGGATGCTGCTTGATCTCGGCCGCCCCTCTTACTGATCCCAACCTCCTCTCTGGCTCCTTTATGAGCAGCCCACTGATCAAGTCCTTCGCATGAATGCTGACATCTGGACTCTCGGGAAAATGCAGGCTCTGAGAAACCACATTTGCCAAAGTATCTTCATTCCCTGATCCCTTGAAAGGTGTCCGACCAAACAGCAATTCATACAGAAAGATCCCTAGGGTCCACCAATCAACAGAACTCCCATGCCCGTCACCTCTGATAATCTCCGGAGCCAGGTATTCATGAGTCCCTACAAATGAGTTTGAACGAGCATCAGTCGGCTCCACCACAATCTGTGGAAGAGGTCTGTTTTGAGTGATGTCAAATTTCATCTTCCGAGTCTTTAGCATGCTGGTGATTGATAGCAAGCGAGGAGTGAAGCAGGAACCCTGAACCCAAGATGACTGGAGGCAGAAGGGTTCCATGCAGCTGGCATCAGTGCAATTCTTGGACACCTTCCTGTGTGTCACATTCGAACCAAGCTGAGAGGAGATGAGAAGGGCAGGGCTGACTGTGCACCTCATGGACAGATCAAAATCAGAGAGCATGATGTGACCATCCTCTCGAACTAGAATGTTTTCTGGTTTGAGATCGCGGAAGATCACCCCGAGCATGTGGAGGTACTCGAGAGCAAGCAGGACCTCTGCAACATAAAACCTGCATAAATAATAAAATAATGTCAGTTTAGAGTTAAAGAGAGAAATATGAGCAAAGACACAGTATACACCTCCAGATTCAGTGATCCTAAACAGTAATAGAAAATAACCTATATGATTGACCAAATACACGCACATAATACATACAAGGGATTTAGCATGTACAACTCAATTTCCAAAATTCGCACACATAACGAACAGTCACATAATCAGAACTGCAGATGTATGTCAATAATGTGCAATAATTTAGAAAGCAATTTAATTAATAGTTATTACGGAAGTAAATATTTGACGAACACACCAAAAAGGTACTTAAAAAAAAAGCTCAAATGGGGGATATCTAGCAGAATAATATAGTCGAGTAGGCTGCTCTCATACACCTAACACATACTTGTTGTGAAATGGATGTTATTAACTCACTGGAGATTCCACAACAATCACCTACGTAAATTTTCCAAAAGAGTAGGACCCAGCTACATGCTTGCAGTATAGGTGGTGTGCACTCAGTATCAACTTTAAAAAGGAGATTTGAGAGACATTTCTAAGTGCCTAAGATCCAGCCTTATTTTGGATGACCATGAAGGTAAATATAGCTTTCAGAAATCTTAATGACTCCTAACTCCTGTTTATATGCATAAGCTTGTATTTGTATTACTATATTAAATCCCCTCCCCCACCCCCGCACCGAACACAAAAAGGAAATTTATAACAGCTTCAGCAACTTAACCATCCATGTGATTCCAAAATTAACTTTGTTCATAAATATCAAAAGTTACATGAAACGGGTATAAAAAGTTATTTTCTAAACCAGGACTAGCTTTCTATCAAAAAAAAAAATCAGGACTAGCTTTGAAGTTGGCATAATTAAATATTTTTGGTTGGTTTGGCGACTTTGGTCACTAGTGACACTGTCACAGCCAAAACTTCTAGATCCGCAGAGAATTTACAGCCATTAAGTTGTTAGGGATTGAGTTCTCCCGCAACGATCTCAACATGTTGTGAGAGCACACAAGATGAGAAATCACAAACATAAGAACACCAAATTTATGTGATTTGACCTCAGCCTACATCCACGGGATCATCGATGTGAGATCCACTATGAGAAAGGAATAATCACAAGTGTATAGGAGAACCAAGTTTCTCTCTCACCTCACTCTCTCTCATCTCATTAATTCATCTTTTTCCCTATCAGCCTCTCATCTAACCTATGAGAGATTATATATATATTGCTATAAAAAAACCCTAAAACTACCCATAACTTAATGGTAGCCCACATCACTAAGCGATCTCGGCTCTAAAAGCATGTTGGACATAAAGCCCATTTAGATGCTAAATCGGATATGAGACACAATGCCAACAAGCCCTACCTTGACTCGAATCCGGTAAGTCACTCAACCGGGAGATACTCCATGGTTCTCGTCATGCACTTCATGGACGAATCATGTCTTAAAATAACATCTCTTCCAATCTATGAAGCTGCAAATCTTGCATTCATCAACCATGTCACTGCACACTTGTATTCCTACATCTTTCAAACTAGAGTGCAAACATTCCTTTGCATCACCGCCACCACCAATCAATACCTACTTTGTGACGCCTTCCTGGCTACTAGGCCAACCGGCGGTCTTGAGGCTAACCGCCATCAAATCCTGTCATGATCTTACTGACCTTACACAAACATTGTCGCCACTATGGTCTCCCATCGATCACTGGCTATGATCCACCTATTCATCGATGTCTTCTCCTTGAGACTAACCAACCATCTTCACCTAACCATCATGGTCTTACCCGGCTTCTCGCCAATATATCAGTATGGTTTCCTTCCACCAAATATCGGTTGCAGATCCATCAATGTATTGATGTTTACTAAATTCATCACCCTGCTGCTAATGATCCCAAACCTGATAAATCCACCAGTACCCGAAATGATCTTCACCGTGTCACGACTAGCCCGTCGCAACTCTGACATGTATCCAATCTCATTGATCTCTATTGATTTCTTGCTATGTACAAAACATGTCCTAGACAACGAAAACTCAACGATTTGTATCCACCATTGTGTCCAACGCATTGAAAAACATAGGGTTCACCTCTTGGATCGCCTGAATCTGACTATGATTCACCAATCCACGCCCTTGTCATCACTCTTACACCACGTCCAGCCACGAGATGCCTTGCATGACCATTGTGAGCTCACCGAGCTCGCCTCGCCGCCCGCCATTGGCGACAATTCGATCATTGCCTTTCAACTGTTGTTGACTTTGCACACAAACCAGATATGATCATCCATGAATCTTGACGGCTCCACCTTGATCAATGCACTCCAGCAGTCATCAACCTATCCCTTGCAACAGACCTAAACTTTTTCTTCTTCACCTTGATGGTTGTCGACTCGACATCTTGCGTACTCTAACACAGATCCCTCATCGTAGCTCTAATACCATTTATTAGGGATTGTGTTCCCATCGACGATCTCATCACGCCATGAGATCGAAAACCTCAAGCACAGAAGATGAGAAAATAACAAACAAGAGAAGCACACAAGATTTAACGTGGTTCAGCCAAACCCAACCTACATCCACTGGACATCATCGATGTGAGATCCACTATGAGAAAGGAACATTTACAAGTGTATAAGAGAACCAAGTTTCTCTCTCACCTCACTATCTCTCTCATCTCATTGATTCACATCCTTTTCTCTACTCGTCTCTCATCTAACCTATGAGAGATTATATATAGTGCTACAAAAAAAAAAAAAACCCTAGCACTACTCATAACTTAGTGGTAACCCACATCACCAAGTGACCTCGACCCTAAAAGCCCATTGGGCATAAAGCCCGTCTCGATGCTAAACCAGATACAAGACACAATCCCAACAGAAATAATCTTAAAAAAGAAAAGAGGAACTAGAAAAAATATATGTTCCCCAACCTATGTAGCTTGGACACTTCTATTATGACATCATATCCATGTCAACAACATACCACACACATCCCTTTGACACTTGAGCAATATCCTTTTTAGACACTCCTCCCATACGCCTTGGTCACTTTTTTATTTATAATCTATTTTATACTATATTTATGACAATGAGAGTTACAAGAATCTTATATGTGTAGTATACTTGTTCATGATCCTACCTTGTTATGTGTTCACATATTGTCTTTGTTTTAACCAGTTTGGTGTATTTTTTGTATTTTAAGTGAGAAAGCAAATGTAACATAATACTTGTTTACAATCTAATATTTTATTTATTATATTATCCTTGTTGTGTAGTCATGCTTGTATATCATACTATGACACAATACCCAAATCCTATCTATATTTGTGCAACCTGGTACATGACTGTCACCAAGTGTTACTCTGAGAATATATGAACAATGTGTACTTGCAAGATTGCAAATCGAAATCAATGAATTGATAAAACATCCAACATCAAAATACTAAGTGACAAATGAAAGAGCTACCTAAAATTTTAGCGCATCTTCAAACTTTTATGGTGAAAGTAGGTCATTAAGAATAATTACCAAAAGAGGCAAAAGAAGAATTATTTGCATATTCGAATAAATGTGCTGAAAATTTCAGTAACCATTTCAAGTAATTACTCAGGTAAAAAGAAGAGTGGGCTAATATTGTTTCAGAAGAAGCCACATACCTAGCAGCTGGTTCACGAAAACTCCTGCCTGGTTGCATCTGTCGAAGGACATGAAGGTCACCACGAGGACAATATTCCATAACCAAAAACGAGAGATTATCCGTTGTAAAATGTGTGTACAGTGTCGGAAGAAATGGATGGTCCAGCATTTGTAGTATATCTCTTTCAGTTTGTGCTCTCAGCATCTTCTTTCTTCGGACTAAGAACTCAACATCCATGACTTTCAAGGCAAATAAGTACCCACTGCCAAGTAGTTCAGCAAGATACACAGTCCCAATGTCTCCACATCCGAGCCTCCTGAGAAGCTTGAAGTTCTTCAATCCTAAGCTTCCCTGTTCATTTACAACATGTTGAATGGCTGCCCACTTCACGTCTTTTGACATGTGAGGCCGATTGCAGTTACTACTAGAGGCACAGTAACTGCTCTCCTCACTGATGGTAGTGCTGCTGCTACAATCACCTAAGCTACTCTGCGAGCTTTGGGAGCATTCCCCTTTTCTCTTGATACTAAACCCTCAATCACTTTTAGAGTATGATATTCACTACCATTTCTATTGTTCTTATTACCGACTGTACCATCAGGATTCTTCTGGCCAGATGTTGGCGAAATGGCCTTACTCGAGGTTGATTTAGTTTTACAATGAAGAGCACCTACTTCTCTAAATTTATTGAGTCTACTAGAATTACCAAATGCTGGTGCTGATTCTTGCTTCCCTTTATTTCTAGTGCCTGCATCATTCTGAGGCATTGGCTTGCCTGCTTTCAAATTTCCTGTTCCTTTAACTTGCTCTGCTGATATCAAGTCCTGGGTTCTTCTCATCTTTGCATTTCTCAATGCCGCAACTGCAGTGCCCGGTGAGGATACGGAACTATTCCAAGATGATTTCACATTGTGAGATGCACCCGCTTTACTTGCTCCCTCTCTTGAATTCCTTGCCTCTTTGTCTAGCGAAAGGCCGGGCTTGCTGGATTCAACCACTACTGACATGTATAGCCTCTCAATTGTCTCCGTGTCGGACACGCTAGATGATCCTATCAGCTTTGATGACCTCTTTATAGCAGCCATTTCCGATGCCTGAGAAATGCACGACCTTCGCAGTGCCTGTTTCAAGCTTGGAGATTCAGAAGTCCCAGACCCCAATGCTCGTGAAGTTCCAGCTTTAGCCGGCTTCTTAGATGCATCAATAAGCAGATCGGGGTCATCTACCACAGGATAACCATGGGACTTAACTTCCTTCGCTCTCACCTTAACTTGCAATAGATTAGCTCTATTGAATTTCTGAAGCAAGTCAACTTCATCCCTCACTTCAACAATTTCAGAAGGGCCAGCAGATGAAGCCATCGAGGGGCTATGTCAATCACCCACCTAAACTAACAAATTGACTAACCCCATCATCTTTCACGAAGCTAATTCTTCACATAACTAAATGCAGCACTCAATCCTGGCACACAATCACCAAAAATTAAAAAAATAACTTTTATACTCAAAAAAAAAGGTTAACAGCAACAAATACAGGTATAGAATATTCTTCGCATAACAAGATGCAGCACTCAATCCTGTCACAATCGAACAATAAACTTAATTGTTTCTCCCAAAAAAAAAAGTTAATAGCAAATACTAGATACAGCGTTTTTTCATAATATTTGCCCGGGTCTTTTTTCGTTCACCAATCACCACAAAAAAAAAAAAAAAAATTTAATCAAAAGTCGAGTTAAAACTATAAACTTGAAGACATGCCAACAGAAGCTTAACTGATGGCCCAAGAGACTCGACAAAGATCTTTACATGAGGTTTCAATTGAGACTGAGAACTCTAAAATTCAAAAAAAAAAATTTGAAAAATTACAGGGAAATTATAGGGAAAAAAGGAAGAGATCGTACCTGCAGTGAATCAGATCGGAGGGATGATGAGAAATGAAGCGAGATGGGAGAAGAAGTGTTAGGGTTTGAGAGAGTGAGAGACAAAGCGGTGGACAGGCGTAAGGCAAGTCACGAGCAGAGCGGTGTCTTCGTTCCCGACTCAAAAGCAAAGGTCCAAATGAGAGAGGGACAGAAGAATCGGGGGAAAGATAAATAAATTAATAAATAAGTAGTAAATAAATTAAATTAAATTAAATAATAAATTAATTAAAGAAAGGGAGTATGGGTGCCCATCTTTGTAACTTTGGATCCCGCCTGCCGGTGGGTCCGCCTGGGTTTCGGTGCACACTGCACCTGAGGGAGTGTACTGTGTAGGACTTTGGATTTGATGGCAGAAATTAGGCTTCGGGTTTTAAAGTATTTACTATTTGTGCCACTACTTTTAAACTTTGATTGATTATAAAAGTTTTGACTCCATAATAAAGAGATAGTCGGACATTCTGGATGAATTCCATGCCGAATTGTTCTCATTCAACAACTTTACGGTATGCGAACGTAAATTCGCTTTATTAAAGTTTGATTAATATTATTTTAAGTAACTTAAAAATAAAAGTAATGTATTTTGAATATGTTTTGCCTATCCAAAGTGATACAAAATAGATGATCAAAATAGTTAGTTGATTAGTTTAACGGTATAAAATATTTGAAATCTAAAAAAAATTAGTATGTGAGGGTTTTTAAATGTTTAGATCATGATGAAATGATCAGATCGAGAATTTATATGTTTAAAGACGTAGCTCTGAGTAATATGCTATTTTCAGCAGTCCGTTTTGTATGTATTTGATGGATGGACAAAAAGTATTCAAAATACATGATTTTTTATTTTTAGTTACATGAAATAATGTAGATCAACTTCAACGAAACAGATTTTGCATTAGGATGTTGTAGGGTTGTATTTGAGTAGGAAAGATTCGGCCTCGAATTCTTTCGGAATAGTACAAGTCTATCTCCTATAATAAAACGCTCTTATGATCATTTGTCTATATTTTGTTAGGCCTCAGTGGCTACAGTCTGCAGACGGCCCAAAGCAGTATGCTGCAAGTGGCTGCAATGCAAATAACCATGACAGACCCAGAGTTGGCCGAGGCCACGACCATATTCATGGGCCTGAAGATGGTCGTAGAGCTGAGAAGCTTGAATTACATTGTTGTCAGCGACGCAAAGGATCTGGTCCAATGTCTCTGCAATAAGGATGCAACGCCCCGTGGCGAGCTGCCCACATTATTAAAAAGTGTCATAGTCACCTTCAATCTAACAAGAGTGTCAGTTTGGAGTCAGTGGCGTAGCCAGGATTTCAATGTCGAGGGCTTAAAATTATATTCAATAATATCAAAATATAAATGATAAATAATAATAATAGTTTTTATTCCAAAAGACTAAGAGAAAAGGAGGGCTCTCGAATTCAAAAACTTCCAACCGATATTCTATTACATAAAAGAAATCAGAATTGCAGATTTTACTCAACAATGAAATCAAGAAAGAAAGAAAAAGAAAGAAATAAAAATGAATACAAAACATAAATATCATGTTCATATCCTCTCTCTCTGTGTGTGTGTGTGTGTGTGTGTGTGTGTGGGTGGGTGGGGGGTGGTGGCAACATAAACATCATATGCAGCCCAACAAGACAATAAGAATTAAGAGAACTGTTGGATTCTGCTTAACAGGAATCAATCTGACAACTATTCAAGATCACTGAAATATCAACAATCTAATTGGCCAGGTCGGCAAATATCAGGTGGGAGGTTTTCCGTTCAATAGAACGTTCCTTAATTTAAGAACCACTTTTCAATTTCCTTCCTTGGTTAAACACCAATTAGACTGAATCTAAATCAGTCTCGATATACTGAATATCAGTATATCCCCTGTATAAAGAAATTAATTCACTTATACAGTACTTGGAGTGAGGTACGCTTAGAGAGAATCTCCTTAAGACAATTACGTCCCCCGCACTGGTGCTAACGGGTTATTGGACGTTGGTCTCCCAAGATACAACACTCCTTCACGGTATTTGGATAGCACTACCAAATCACCGTACGGTCGAACCGTAGTCAACCAGTACCTTCACAGGATCGTTAAAGCAGCAGGACAAAGACAAATTTCGGGTGAATATTTGCCTTTTACTTTGGAGGAGCACCCACTGTAGAAGACGAAGGAAGGTTAAAGAATATTCTTCTTCAGAAGTCCCAGATTCAGACAACAATTCTATTTCAAGAATCTGTTGAATTTTCTGAGTCCTCTTTCAGAACGAATTTTGCAGAATCTTCTTTGGAAAGTCGCTTCGGAAACTGACTTTCCCACTTCTCGCTGGAAGTTGCTTCAGAATTCCCAATTCAGAACGCAGTAACTCACTTCGCAGTTCAGAACGTATAGAGAGAGAAGAGATTTTCTGATTTGGTGTGTTTCAATTGAGAATCCGGAGCGCTATTTATAGCGCTCTAGGAGGGGCCAACGGGTCCGAACCCAACGAAAGGTTGTAACCTTTCGACCCAATAGTCACAACTGTTGGCTATCCAACTGACGCACCCAACAGTCACAACTGTTGGCTGTCCAACTGACGCACCCAACAGTCACAACTGTTGGCTGTCCAACTAGAGCGGTTCGGATCCGGAGCGGAGCGGAGCGGGTATGCTCGCAACCCATACCCGTGAGACCTGATTCAAAAAGAACCAGGCCGGGTAGGGGACCCGAACCCGGACCCGGACCCAGACCCAGACCCAGGCCCTAGCCCGGACCCGGACCCGAGCCCGACCGCCGCTGCCGCCGCCGCCAGCGGCGGTGCGCGCGTGCATGTGCGGGCATAGTTCCCTCCCAATCGCGCGCGAAAACTCCAAGTACCCAAAGGGCACGCCCTTTGTTCTCAATTTTCTCTATTTAAACACCATGAACTTCCATCCCACGACCAATGTGGAACTAAATGCTTTTAGCTACCTTTAGTCCCATTTTGGCTTTGAATTAGGCAATCTTTAGACTTGAATATCTCATTCATTCGAAGTCGGAATTGAACATGTGAATATAGCACGTTCATCCCCAATGGAAGGAGAACACATTCCAACCATCATCCAATTGATTCGATCAACGGATCTCGCCATAATTCAACTTGAAGATTCACATTTATATTCTTCATATCCAACAATCCCCCACAATGAATGGAGATTCAAGGAAATGACACACAAAGAGACTGGCTCTATTGTGAAAGGTACATTAGAAAAGAAACTGCATCAGGATAGGTGAACTAGGTCTTGAACCTTCCATAGCGAAAGCTTTATCGGACTTACTGGCTAATCAGTGAACTAGGTCTTGAACTGTTAGCCGTTAGTGTAAGCCAAGTCAACAAGCTTCACACAGTGACTTTCCAAATCAACTTTGGTTCTCGGTTGTGTCCGTTTTGACCCTGGACATTCTTGGCTTCAGAGAGTATGTAATACCTCGTTTCCAGAATACGTACCTTGTTGCGTATTCAGCTTTTCAGCCGTATTTTCCGATTTACCTTTCGTATTTATCCAATTTCAATTTCAAATATCATTTTCTTATATATTAGATTTTATGTGATTTTCTGGAATTTTCTAAAATTAAAATGAATTTCTTCAAAACCGGTGTCGACCAGTGTCGCTGATCGATTTCCGAATTTTTATTTCACAAACCTTTAGGAATTTCTAGAAAGCCCTTTAGGCATTATCTCTTAGAATCATATTTTCTATCTACATTCTTTTTCTTAGAATTTTATGATTTTATGAAAATTCCAACGGAGTCGGTATTTTTCCGGTTCCGGGATTTTTAGTTCCAAAACTATAAAGTAATTCTTCAAACGGATTTCACTATTAGTCTTCATGTATTATTATTGATTTTTGGTAAAATTTACGAGTCGTTCCGAGATACTTGAATTTCGGACGATTTCGGTATTTTCCGAAATGTTTTCCGCATTCTCGATTTAAACCCGGGAACCCGTGTTTTCAATATTTTAATTTTTCGAGTTAGAGAAAATATTTTCTCTTTTTATAATTTCTTCTCCTTTTTCCTTTTTCTTTTTCCTTCCTTCTTTTCTTTCCAACAAATTATCTCTTCCAAAATATCTCTTCCAAAATATCTAAAATCCCACCCACTTCCTCATTAATGCCCTCATTAACTCTTCATCTCCATGGCCGGCCACCATTGGCCAAGGGAGACACCCCATCACCCCTATTTGCATAAAACCCCTCTCCAATTCTTTAATTGCAACTCCTTTACAAAAATCAAATCCTATATAAATCCTTCCTTTACAATTCTTTTCTCTTTTTCACTTCACCAAGAAATCAACTTCCCTTTCCTTCTCCAAAGCAAACCCTAGGTCTTCCCCTCCATCTCAAGCAACTTGGTTTAAGGATCGTCCGCGATATCGTCAAGAATCGCGTTGGTGCTTTTCGTCGATTTCTATCTCTTCGGGACTCGTAAAAGCCCCACACAACCTATCCAAGTGAGTATATTTACTCACCAAGGCTAGACTACTTCCTAGTATGCTTGTGTTGATCATTCATGTTTTCTTGTGCCATAAAAATCGTATTTTTAGCCATTCAAACAACCATCAGAATCTCTATTCTGTTTTCTGTTTTTCCCAGGATTAGTCGACTTGACCTGGATACTAGTCGACTAATCCACCTTGGATGAAACGTAGCTTTTCTGATTTTCACAGTTTTAGTCGACTAAGACCCCATTACTAGTCGACTAGACCCACCTAGTCGACTATATTATCAACCTAGTCGACTAACCTATTCCAGATCTAAAAACACCAACTCCCAGTTCCAGTCGACTCATCCCAAATTATTAGTCGACCATATACTTCTAGTCGACTATACATAGTGCCTTAGTCGACTAACATGTCCCGAGGATTAGTCTCAATTTTAGGTATCAAATTTAGTCGACTTGCGTATCCATTAGTCGACTTATAATTTACCTAGTCGACTACCCCCAACCCCAGTCGACTAACAAACTCTCTGGAAATCACTTTAGTCGACTCCTGCGGACTAGTAGTCGACTGATGACCCCTATTAGTCGACTAATCTTTCACCTAGTCGACTAATTCTGGCTGGTTAACTCAGTTGTTTTCTTTTCTGATTTTGGTCTAAACATGATACATGTATGATATGCTAGTATTGTTTATGCTTCATAATTGATACCACATGACATGTTACTTGCAGGATCTCATGACATATACTTCATGACATGTTACCATGTATTTTCATGTAGGACTTGTTAATTAAATTGTATATCTCCACCTTATCATGCTATCACTTATACCAAGCATGATAGACTTGACTTTTGTATAAAATAGATCAACTTATATTGGGTCCGGGGGAGACCATGCGGATATCGATTGTGTTCGTGTTTACAGTGGTTTTAGGAAATGTTGTGCAACTCATGTTCCGGTCTAACCTGCGGTACACCAGGGGACCGAGGGGAGAGCTTGCTCCCTATTCAGGAATCAAGTCATGACAAGAGCATACAAATAAGACTCTACTGTTTGGCCTAGCGGCTGGCTTCCGTTTACAAGCAACGGAACAATCATGGACCGTTATCCCGGGCATGTACGGGGTCCACTGTAAACATAGTTCTTCGATACAACCGCTGATTTCCAATAACCCCCTTGTTTTATTGGGATATGGATCTATGTGCACTGGGACGCTGGACCACATAGCTAGATATCACAATGAAATAAGTAATAAAATTAAGACATTAATTGTAGATGTATTGTTTTAGGACTTTGGAATTTCATGCTCTACCTTTATACTGCTATATCTTATTTACTCATGTCCATTAGCCAGTTGGCCATATCTCGTTATTATGATATGTCTTGATTCTGTGGATTTGCATATTCAGATCCCGAGACTTGGAACGAAGTGGATCCATCCACTGAGGACCAAGAGTACTTCAGTGAGCAGGCCAACCAGCTCTAGTTCCTCCAGTGCCGTACCATTTCTTTTGGCTCACAGGATTTCCTTCTCTTATGTGAGCATTTGTGTAGACTTTGTGTATATTCTTTTGGACTTGGTTGTGAAACAAAACACTTGTAAAGTGTATCAGTTCATAACTTGTATAACTTTGTACTTGTACTCTATTGTTGGCATATATGAATATATCACGCTTGTGTTATACTCTGTTTCTGGATTATATTGTACTTTTTCGCTTAGCGTATATATGTGGGGGCAGTTCTGACCTACGTATATACGTCGCGGTGACGTGTCCGTATCCGCCAGGATCGGGGCGTTACAGGTTGGTATCAGAGCCTAGGCTCTCAAACCTAAAGTACAATCAAGTGGCAAATCCTAGTATTTGCTAGTGCCAACTATAATGTACAAAGTTATAGAGTCCGTCTTGCTTCCTTCTTTGATCAATTCCTTCATATCCTGAACTCCTTTCCATTGTTTCCAATTCCAGTTATCATTCGATGGAGAGACGCTCAGGTCGTAACAACGTCGGGCAAGTCCCGAATGGACCTATAGGAGGAGGAGAGAATGCTGATGTCCTCCAGATCATTCAGACTATGCTAGGGAATCAGCAGCAGCAGATGAATAACCAGCAACAGTACCAGCAGCAGCAAATGGACAATCAGCAGAAGCAGATGGAGAACCAACAACAGCAGACCGAGCTCCTTAGGCAAGAGCTAGCGGCCCCAAAAGGACAAAGGCCTGGGAATGTGTCCGATTTCCGACGGCTGCAGCCAACTATCTTTACTGGAGGAGAGAAACCACTGGAGGCTGAGCAGTGGTTGACGGACACTGCTGACCTGCTGAATGCCGCCCGTGTACCGAAGGAGGATCGGGTAGAAGTAGCCAAGATCCAGCTTAAAGACATAGCTCGGACTTGGTGGCTTGCGGAGGAGGCCCGCTTGGAGAAGCCCATCACTTGGAAGACCTTCTCAGAGAGTTTTTACAGCCGGTTCTTTCCTGATACGGCGCAGCAAGAGATGGAGGAGCAATTCATTAGCCTCCAGCAGGGAAACAAGTCGGTGGACGAATACGCCGCAGACTTCCTGAGACTCAGCCGTTTCGCGCCATATATGGTCACAGATGAAGTGAAGCGTGCAAGCCGATTCCAGAAGGGTCTTCAGATGAAGATTCAGATGTACCTCATGCCCCAACATTTGAAGACATATGCAGAGGTTCTTACCAGCGCTCGAGAGGTGGAGCGTGGGTTTGAAAAGGAGAAAGAGACTCAGATGGGAAATCAGGTCATGAAGAGGCCGTTTGTGCCTACGGGAAGAGGAATCCCATTTAGAGCGGCGAAGATGCAGAGGCAGCCCTTCAGACCGGCTCCCTACCAGGCAGCCCAATCATCTATTTTCTGCAACTTCTGTCAGAAGCCAGGGCACACTCAACCAAATTGCCGGAGGGCAAACGGCTTGTGTTTGATATGTGGGTCTCGAGGACATGCAGTAGAGACTTGTCCACACCATCGGAGATTCGGGATGGCCAACCAGCCCTTGCCAGGACTTCCAGGACCCAGTGGACAGAGAGTGCTGCCAGGACCAATTGGGCAGAAGGACCAGGGGCCAGTGGTGAGGAGAGCACCCCTTCCTCCACAGCACATGATTCGTCCAGTGCAGAGGGGAGGCAGAACAGCAGTCGGACGAGGCAGAGGTCAGGCCTACAACCTGACAGAGGCTGAGGCAGAGGCTTCAGAGGAGGTGATTGCAGGTAACATCAGAGTATACTCAAAGCCTGTTATCGCTTTATTCGACTCTGGTGCATCCCACTGTTATATTTCTGATAACTTTGTGGCCGTCCATTCTATACCTGTTAAGGTTTTAGACCACAAGTGGGAGATAAGTACAGGGAATGGGGTGATCTTATCATCTAGAGTGTGTACTGACTGTCCAGTAGAACTGTGTGACAAGGTCTTAGCCATAGATATGCTCGTACTCGACACTAAGGGGTACGACGTGATCTTAGGCATGACCTGGCTTAGTCAGTATTATGCCGTGATTGATTGTCGAGAGAGGAAAATCAATTTTAGGATTCCCCTTCAGCCTGAGTTTCAGTTTAGTGGAGAAGTGAAGTCCACTAAGGAAAGCAGATCATTTCATCGGAGGTTCAGAAGCAGAAGGTACCGGTGTGGGATGAATTCCCGGAGGTATTTGCTGAGATCACAGGACTGCCACCTGTCAGGACGATTGAGTTCTCCATCGAGACTATTCCAGGAGCAGCACCTATATCTAAGGCTCCGTACAGGATGGCACCGACGGAGTTGGAAATCCTGAAGAAGCAGCTACAGGAGTTATCAGATAAGGGATTGATCAGGCCCAGTACATCACCGTGGGGAGCTCCAGTATTGTTGGCCAATAAGAAGGATGGTAGCAAGAGACTTTGTATTGACTATAGGGAGTTAAACAAAGTCACCATCAAGAACAGGTATCCCCTTCCCAGGATTGATGATCTATTTGATCAGCTTCATGGAGCCCGCGTATTCTCCAAGTTGGACTTACAGTCGGGTTACCATCAGCTGAGGGTGAAGAAGGAGGATATACTGAAGACGGCATTCAGGACCCGATATGGCCACTACGAGTTTCTTGTTATGCCTTTCGGAGTCACTAATGCCCCTGCCGTGTTTATGGATTTAATGAACCGAGTGTTCTCGCCCTTCTTGGATCAGTTTGTTGTTGTTTTCATTGACGACATCTTGATCTATTCAAGGAACAGGAGGGAGCATGCAGAGCACTTGAAAATTGTGTTGCAGACACTTCAGCAGGAGCAGCTTCATGCCAAAAGGAGTAAGTGTGAGTTCTGGCTGGACAGCATAGCATTCCTCGGACATGTGGTGTCAGCAGAAGGTATCTCAGTGGATCCGAGTAAAGTCCAGGCAGTAAAGGAGTGGCCAATCCCGAGGACAGTGACAGAGATAAGGAGTTTTCTTGGACTAGCTGGCTATTACAGACGCTTCATCCAGGATTTCTCTCGGATTGCAGCTCCATTGACGAAGCTTACCAGGAAAGGGGAGAAGTACATCTGGACAGAGGAGTGTGATGCAGCCTTCGAGCAGTTGAAGCAGAAGCTCATTTCGGCTCCTATCTTGAGAACTCCCTCAGGGAGAGGAGGAATGGTCATCTTTAGTGATGCCTCAGGTAAAGGCCTGGGATGCGTGCTTATGCAACATGATCATGTTATCGCATATGCATCCCGGCAGTTGAAGCCTCATGAGAGGAATTACCCAACTCATGATTTGGAGTTGGCAGCAGTGATCTTTGCCTTGAAGATTTGGAGGCACTATCTTCTGGGAGATAGAGTGCTAATATATACAGATCACAAGAGCCTCAAGTACATCTTTTCACAGAAAGAGCTGAATATGAGGCAGAGGAGATGGCTGGAGCTTATGGCAGACTACGACATTGACTTGCAATATCATCCAGGCAAGGTCAATACAGTTCCGGATGCTTTGAGTAGGATGCCAGAGAACAGAGTGCTTGTCCAGTTCACTCAGCAAGAGGACTTGATTCGAGATTTCATTCGATTGGATCTGATGGTAGTTCGAGGAGCTGAGAAGACAGGACAGCTTATGGCCTTACAGATCCAGTCTTCACTGTTGGAGGAGATTAAGGAGGCACAGAAGGAGGACCCCAGACTTCAGACATTCAGAGATCAAGTCGAGGCTGGATTAAGGACGGATATCTGTATTCGTCCGGATGGTGCCTTGTACTATGGAGATAGACTTTGTGTCCCTCAGGGGGAAGTGAGACAGAAGATTTTAGCTGAAGCCCACAGTTCAGCTTACTCTATACACCCTGGAGGAAACAAGATGTACCAAGACCTGAAGAAGCACTTTTGGTGGAATGCCATGAAGAGAGAGATAGCACAATTTGTGGCTAAGTGCTTGGTGTGCCAGCAGATTAAGATCGAGCATCAGAGATCGGCTGGACTTCTGCAACCTTTGCCAATACCCGAGTGGAAATGGGAGCATATCACGATGGACTTTGTCACGGCATTACCTCGTAGTCCCAAAGGTAATAATGCCGTGTGGGTCATCATTGATCGTCTCACTAAGTCGGCCCACTTTATACCATTCCGGGTCGGTCAGACGACAGAGGTGTTGGCAGAGAAGTATATGAAGGAAGTGGTCCGTCTACATGGAGTGCCAGTCAGTATTGTTTCAGACAGAGACACGAGATTCAGATCTCACTTTTGGGAGAGTCTCCAAGAGAGTCTGGGCACTCGTCTGAAGTTCAGTACAGCTTATCATCCCAGACAGACGGACAGTCAGAGCGGACCATCCAGATCCTCGAAGATATGCTTAGAGCCTGCATGATTGAGTTCGGGGGTTCTTGGGAAGACCATCTTCACTTGGCTGAGTTTTCATATAACAACAGCTATCAGGCAAGTATAAAGATGGCACCTTTTGAGGCACTGTATGGGAGGAAATGCAGGTCACCAATTTGCTGGGATGAAGTTGGTGAGAGGAGCCTGTTGGGACCAGAGATGCTGATCCAGACGACAGAGAAAGTCAAGATTATCAGGGATCATCTCAGGGCAGCTCAGAGCAGGCAAAAGAGTTGGGCAGATTCTCGGAGGAGGCCATTGGAATTCGGAGTTGGAGATCATGTGTTCCTGAAAATTTCACCGACCAAGGGAGTGATCCGCTTCGGCACTCGTGGGAAACTAAGTCCGAGGTATATCGGCCCATTCGAGATATTAGATCGAGTGGGAGATGTGTCTTATCGATTGGCGCTGCCGCCATCGTTGGACGGGGTTCATAATGTTTTCCACGTGTCTCAGCTGAGGAGATATGTGAAGGATGAGAGTCACATTTTGGATCATTCCGAGTTGGAGCTTCAACCGGACTTATCTTATCAGGAGCAGCCGATGGCCATCTTGGACAGGAGTGTCAAGACACTGAAGAGCAAGGATATACCTTTGGTGTTAGTGTCTTGGAACCGCCATGTACCGGGAGAGGCTACATGGGAGCGAGAGGACGTCATCCGAGAGCGATACCCTCAACTCTTCACCAATTGGTAAGACTCTTTCCTTCTATCCCTCTACCGTTATATTCCATTTATCATGTCCTTCCTTGTTGCCTTTAACTTTACGAAATTTCGAGGACGAAATTTTTGTAAGGTGGGTAGATTGTAATACCTCGTTTCCAGAATACGTACCTTGTTGCGTATTCAGCTTTTCAGCCGTATTTCCGATTTACCTTTCGTATTTATCCAATTTCAATTTCAAATATCATTTTCTTATATATTAGATTTTATGTGATTTTCTGGAATTTTCTAAAATTAAAATGAATTTCTTCAAAACCGGTGTCGACCAGTGTCGCTGATCGATTTCCGAATTTTTATTTCACAAACCTTTAGGAATTTCTAGAAAGCCCTTTAGGCATTATCTCTTAGAATCATATTTTCTATCTACATTCTTTTTCTTAGAATTTTATGATTTTATGAAAATTCCAACGGAGTCGGTATTTTTCCGGTTCCGGGATTTTTAGTTCCAAAACTATAAAGTAATTCTTCAAACGGATTTCACTATTAGTCTTCATGTATTATTATTGATTTTTGGTAAAATTTACGAGTCGTTCCGAGATACTTGAATTTCGGACGATTTCGGTATTTTCCGAAATGTTTTCCGCATTCTCGATTTAAACCCGGGAACCCGTGTTTTCAATATTTTAATTTTTCGAGTTAGAGAAAATATTTTCTCTTTTTATAATTTCTTCTCCTTTTTCCTTTTTCTTTTTCCTTCCTTCTTTTCTTTCCAACAAATTATCTCTTCCAAAATATCTCTTCCAAAATATCTAAAATCCCACCCACTTCCTCATTAATGCCCTCATTAACTCTTCATCTCCATGGCCGGCCACCATTGGCCAAGGGAGACACCCCATCACCCCTATTTGCATAAAACCCCTCTCCAATTCTTTAATTGCAACTCCTTTACAAAAATCAAATCCTATATAAATCCTTCCTTTACAATTCTTTTCTCTTTTTCACTTCACCAAGAAATCAACTTCCCTTTCCTTCTCCAAAGCAAACCCTAGGTCTTCCCCTCCATCTCAAGCAACTTGGTTTAAGGATCGTCCGCGATATCGTCAAGAATCGCGTTGGTGCTTTTCGTCGATTTCTATCTCTTCGGGACTCGTAAAAGCCCCACACAACCTATCCAAGTGAGTATATTTACTCACCAAGGCTAGACTACTTCCTAGTATGCTTGTGTTGATCATTCATGTTTTCTTGTGCCATAAAAATCGTATTTTTAGCCATTCAAACAACCATCAGAATCTCTATTCTGTTTTCTGTTTTTCCCAGGATTAGTCGACTTGACCTGGATACTAGTCGACTAATCCACCTTGGATGAAACGTAGCTTTTCTGATTTTCACAGTTTTAGTCGACTAAGACCCCATTACTAGTCGACTAGACCCACCTAGTCGACTATATTATCAACCTAGTCGACTAACCTATTCCAGATCTAAAAACACCAACTCCAGTTCCAGTCGACTCATCCCAAATTATTAGTCGACCATATACTTCTAGTCGACTATACATAGTGCCTTAGTCGACTAACATGTCCCGAGGATTAGTCTCAATTTTAGGTATCAAATTTAGTCGACTTGCGTATCCATTAGTCGACTTATAATTTACCTAGTCGACTACCCCCAACCCAGTCGACTAACAAACTCTCTGGAAATCACTTTAGTCGACTCCTGCGGACTAGTAGTCGACTGATGACCCCTATTAGTCGACTAATCTTTCACCTAGTCGACTAATTCTGGCTGGTTAACTCAGTTGTTTTCTTTTCTGATTTTGGTCTAAACATGATACATGTATGATATGCTAGTATTGTTTATGCTTCATAATTGATACCACATGACATGTTACTTGCAGGATCTCATGACATATACTTCATGACATGTTACCATGTATTTTCATGTAGGACTTGTTAATTAAATTGTATATCTCCACCTTATCATGCTATCACTTATACCAAGCATGATAGACTTGACTTTTGTATAAAATAGATCAACTTATATTGGGTCCGGGGGAGACCATGCGGATATCGATTGTGTTCGTGTTTACAGTGGTTTTAGGAAATGTTGTGCAACTCATGTTCCGGTCTAACCTGCGGTACACCAGGGGACCGAGGGGAGAGCTTGCTCCCTATTCAGGAATCAAGTCATGACAAGAGCATACAAATAAGACTCTACTGTTTGGCCTAGCGGCTGGCTTCCGTTTACAAGCAACGGAACAATCATGGACCGTTATCCCGGGCATGTACGGGGTCCACTGTAAACATAGTTCTTCGATACAACCGCTGATTTCCAATAACCCCCTTGTTTTATTGGGATATGGATCTATGTGCACTGGGACGCTGGACCACATAGCTAGATATCACAATGAAATAAGTAATAAAATTAAGACATTAATTGTAGATGTATTGTTTTAGGACTTTGGAATTTCATGCTCTACCTTTATACTGCTATATCTTATTTACTCATGTCCATTAGCCAGTTGGCCATATCTCGTTATTATGATATGTCTTGATTCTGTGGATTTGCATATTCAGATCCCGAGACTTGGAACGAAGTGGATCCATCCACTGAGGACCAAGAGTACTTCAGTGAGCAGGCCAACCAGCTCTAGTTCCTCCAGTGCCGTACCATTTCTTTTGGCTCACAGGATTTCCTTCTCTTATGTGAGCATTTGTGTAGACTTTGTGTATATTCTTTTGGACTTGGTTGTGAAACAAAACACTTGTAAAGTGTATCAGTTCATAACTTGTATAACTTTGTACTTGTACTCTATTGTTGGCATATATGAATATATCACGCTTGTGTTATACTCTGTTTCTGGATTATATTGTACTTTTTCGCTTAGCGTATATATGTGGGGGCAGTTCTGACCTACGTATATACGTCGCGGTGACGTGTCCGTATCCGCCAGGATCGGGGCGTTACAGAGTATCTTTAGGGAATAACAGCCTCCATAGAAATTCCCAAAGAGCCGACCCAACTCTATACTCACATAGGTGATTGTCCTATTAAGAGTAGTCTACTCTACTCCACTTGTTTAGTAACAAGATATAGGCATCATTAAAAGCGTTAAGCTTATCCTTAATCCACTTGTAGAAAAACATTTATGTGCACCTTAGGAATGGATTTGAGTCAAGCTCTCAAGTGCTTACTTGCTGAGTCAATCATAACTAGTTTTTCCTCTTGAACTTAGTCTGTGGGATCTCCAGTCGCTAAGTGAGGTTTCCATTAAGCTGACTCGGTATGGTTAGGCTTTTAGACCCATTCCCCTCGATTCGCAGTTTATACGCTCTCCACTTAAACCTTTAGTAAGCGGATCCGCTAAATGATCCTTTGACGATACAAAGTCAATAGAGATAATTCCATTTGAGAGCAACTGCTTCACGGTATTATGTCTACGACGAATATGTCTAGACTTACCGTTGTATATAACATTTTGTGCCCTAGATATGCTGCTTGATTATCGCAGTGTATACATATAGCGGGCACTGATTTTTGCCATAATGGTATATCTTCTAAGAATTGTCGAAGCCATTCTGCTTCTTCCCCAGCCTTATCTAAGGCTATGAATTCCGATTCCATAGTGGAATGGGCAATACATGTTTGCTTAGAAGATTTCCAAGATACCGCTGCTCCTGCTAGAGTAAATACGTATCCGCTAGTTGATTTTGATTCCTCAGAATCTGCAATCCAATTAGCATCACTGTATCCTTCAAGTACAGGTGGATACTGTCCATATCTCAAGGCATATTCTTTGGTATGTGATACGTAACCCAACACTCGTAGTAGAGCGGTCCAATGTTGATCACTAGGATTGCTAGTGTATCGACTTAACTTGCTTACAACGTAAGCAATATCGGGTCTAGTGCAATTCATCAAATACATTAGACTTCCGATAATCTAAGAATACTCTAACTGGCGTATTCCAGTTCCTGTATTCTAATGAAGGTGGACGTGTGGGAGAAAAGGATTTGTATTCTCCTTTATCCCATGATCCTTGAATCTTTCTATCATTTTATCCACGTAGTGAGATTGAGATAGACTGATTCCATCTGGTATTCTGGTGATTTTAATTCCTAAAATTACATCAGCAACCCCCAAATCCTTCATGTCAAAACTGTTGGATAACATTCTTTTAGTAGACTTAATAATTTCAATATTAGTCCCAAGTATCAACATGTCGTCTACATAAAGACAAACAATGATACATGCATTTCTAACTGTTTCGTGTAAACACACTTATCGCATTCATTGATAGTGAATCCATCTTTGATCATGACACTATCAAATTTCTCATGCCATTATTTTGGAGCCTGCTTTAGACCGTATAAGGATTTTACCAATTTACACACCTTATGTTCTTGGCCCTTAACTATAAATCCTTCAGGTTACTCCATATATATCTCTTCATTTAATTCACCATTTAAGAATGCAGTCTTGACATCCATTTGATGGATATCTAAGTTATGCAATACTGCAATTGCAATCAACATCCGAATGGACGTTATTCTTGTTAATGGTGAATAAGTATCGAAGTAGTCAAGTCCTTCCTTTTGTCGATAACCCTTGGCTACTAATCTAGCCTTGTACTTATCGATAGATCTATCGGGTTTAATTTTCGTTTGAAAATCCACTTACACCCAATTGGTTTACTGCCAGGAGGCAAGTTTACCAATTCCCAAGTATGATTACTTAGTATGGATTCTATTTCGCTATTTATAGTTTCTTTCCACATTTGTGCTTCTGGGGTTGACATAGCCTCTTTAAATGTTTGAGGCTCACTTTCAATAGCGTATGCTATGAAATCTGGACCAAAAAATTTGAGATTCTAAATCTCTGACTTCTTCTTGGTTCAATTTCCGCATTAACAGTTGGTTCCTCGGGGCTTTCGTCCCTGAATGCCATCTCATGTGTTCTTTTCCCAGAAGTCTTATCTGTTTCCCGTTTATATGGAAAAATATCTTCAAAGAACACAGCATCTCTAGATTCGATAATCATGTTTACATGAATATCTGGTATTTCTGATTTATGAACCAGAAATCTGTGGGCACTATTATTCAAGGCATAACCTATGAATATGCAGTCCATAGTTTTTGCTCCCAACTTAGTCTTTTTAGGTAATGGTGCCAGCACCTTTGCAAGGCACCCCCACATTTTGAGGTAATGGTAGGAAGGTGTCCTTCCATGCCAGAACTCAAATGGTATTAGACCAAGTTTCTTGTGGGGTACTCTATTTAGAATATAATTTACAGTTAACAGAGCTTCCCCCCACAAGTTCTGCCGAGCTCCAGAACTTACGAGCATGGAATTTACCATCTCCTTCAAAGTTCTGTTCTTCCGTTCAGCAATTCCATTTTGCTGAGGAGTATATGGTGCTGTTGTTTGATGGATTATACCAAAATTAGCACATAACTCACTAAAATCATTTGATTCATATTCTCCGCCTCTATCGAATTTTAGAATCTTGATTTTCTTATTGAGTTGATTCTTAACTTCGGCTTTATATGTTATAAACATATTTATTGCCTCATCCTTACTGTTTAAAAGATACACATAACAGTATCTTGTACAGTCATCAATAAAAGTAATAAAATACTTTTTACCGCCTCTAGTTGGCATAAACTTCAAATCACACAGATCGCTATGAATTAACCCTAAAGGTTCTGTATTTCGATCAATTGAGTAAAATGAATTTTTCGCCAACTTGGCCTCAATACAAATCTCACACTTGCGAATTTCTTCCAAGTTGAGTTTAGGAATATATCCCAGATTAGACAAGTTCTTTAATGACTTGTAATTTACATGCCCTAATCTAGCATGCCACAAAATAGGAGACTCAAGCAAATAAACAGAAGATTTTCCTTTATTTATAAGCTTCGGGTACAAATACACAGACTTTTTATCTACCACTGCAACATTGGCTTTAAAAAGTCCATAAAAAAGATAACCCTTTCCACATACATCCCTCCCTTAGTAAGTACAAATTTATCTGAAAAAACCATTCTAAATCCTTTCTTACTAAGTATTGATCCAGATATCAGATTCTTGCGAATATCTGGAACATGTAGCACATCGTTCAGAGTAAGCTCTTTCCCCGATGTCCACTTCAGGATGACCTTGCCTTTTCCTTCAACCTTTGATACGGCTGAGTTTCCCATGAATAGTTGCTCATCTTGCTCTAGTATTTGATATTCAGAGAATAATAATTTCTCAGAGCAGATGTGCCGAGTAGCCCCAGTGTCTACACACCAATCCTTATTGTTGGTTGTCAGATTCACTTCTGACACCACAGCTGAAAGCTTGGCGACTCATGGTCGGTCAAGTTTGCCTGTGGGTGACTTTTCCTGTTCTTTTTGAGACGGCTGCGACATTCATTCGCCTTATGCCCCCTCTTTGTTGCAGATGTAGCAGGTTCCCTTGAAGTGCATGTTCTTGCCTTCTTGGACCTTACCTTTGTACCCCTGGGAAGTCTTCTTTCGCTTTAAGCCTTTGGAAGTAGATGCTTTCCCCTTTGAGTCTTCGATCACATTGGCTTTTACTTCATAGGAGTTCTTACTGTTCCTTTTCTCGGACTTTCTGTTGTCCTCCTCGATTCGAAGCCTCACAATGAGATCTTCCAACTTTAACTCCTTTCGCTTGTGCTTTAGGTAGTTCTTGAAATCTCTCCACGCAGGTGGGAGTTTCTCTACGATAGTAGCAACCTGAAAGGTTTCAGATAGGATCATACCTTCGGCTTCTATCTCGTGCAAGATAAGTTGGAACTCTTGCACCTGATTGATTACAGTCTTGCTGTCCACCATTTTGTACTTCAGAAATCGTCCTACGACGAACTTCTTAGTACCAGCATCCTCAGTCTTGTACTTCTTATCAAGACTGGCCCATAATCTTTGCCGTTGTGATAGGACTGTAGATATTGTAAAGAGAGTCATCCAGTCCATTTAATATATAATTTCAGCAAAGGAAGTCACATTGAGTCATGCATCAGTTGCGGGCTCTGGTGGATCTTCTTGCAGGAATCTGGCCAGATGAAGAGTGGTCAAGTAGAAGAGCATCTTCTGTTGCCACCTCTAGAATTCTGTGCCGTCAAATTTTCCTGGCTTCTCCTGCTTCGGGTTAGGAAGTGAAGTTGGCATCAAAGCTTGTAGCTACATGTTTGGTGCCTTACTAGTACTATCTTGATTAGTCTCAGACATTTTCTGTAAGTTCAAGCAGAACAGAAGTAAGAAACTTCAATCTTAATTGTCTTAAGATTGTTGGATTCTGCTTAACAGGAATCAATCTGACAACTATTCAAGATCACTGAAATATCAACAATCTAATTGGCCAGGTCGGCAAATATCAGGTGGGAGGTTTTCCGTTCAATAGAACGTTCCTTAATTTAAGAACCACCTTTCAATTTCCTTCCTTGGTTAAACACAATTAGACTGAATCTAAATCAGTCTCGATATACTGAATATCAATATATCCCCTGTATAAAGAAATTAATTCACTTATACAGTACAGAGTGAGGTACGCTTAGAGCGAATCTCCTTAAGACAATTACGTCTCCCGCACTGGTGCTAACGGGTGGACGCTGGTCTCCCAAGATACAACACTCCTTCACGGTATTTGGATAGCACTACCAAATCACCGTACGGTCGAACCGTAGTCAACCAGTACCTTCACAGGATCGTTGAAGCTTTCGGGTGAATATTTGCCTTTTACTTTGGAGGAGCACCCACTGTAGAAAACGAAGGAAGGTTGAAGAATATTCTTCTTCAGAAGTCCCAGATTCAGACAACAATTCTATTTCAAGAATCTGTTGAATTTTCTGAGTCCTCTTTCAGAACGAATTTTGCAGAATCTTCTTTGGAAGTCGCTTCGGAAACTGACTTTCCCACTTCTCGCTGGAAGTTGCTTCAGAATTCCCAGTTCAGAACGCAGTAACTCACTTCGCAGTTCAGAACGTATAGAGAGAAGAGATTTTCTGATTTGGTGTGTTTCAATTAAGAATCCGGAGCGCTATTTATAGCGCTCCAGGAGGGGCCAACCGGTCCGAACCCAACGAAAGGTTGCAACCTTTCGACCCAATAGTCACAACTGTTGGCTATCCAATTGACGAACCCAACAGTTCGACCCAACAGTCACAACTGTTGGCTATCCAACTGACGCACCCAACAGTCACAACTGTTGGCTGTCCAACTGACGCAGGCTGTCCAACTGACGCGGTTCGGATCCGGAGCGGAGCGGGTCTGGTTCGGGTAGCGGAGTGGGTATGCTCGCAACCCATACCCGTGAGACCTGATTCAAAAAGAACCCGAACCCAGGCCTGGACCCGAGCCCGGCACCGGCTGGCCGCCGCCGCTACCGGCGGTGCGCGCGTGCATGTGCGGGCATAGTTCCCTCCTAATCGCACGCGAAAACTCCAAGTACCCAAAGGGCACGCCCTTTGTTCTCAATTTTCTCTATTTAAACACCATGAACTTCCATCCCACGGCCAATGTGGGACTAAATGCTTTTAGCTATTTTTAGTCCCATTTTAGCTTTGAATTAGGCAATCTTTAGACTTGAATATCTCATTCATTCGAAGTCGAAATTGAACATGGAATATACCACGTTCATCCCCAATGGAAGGAAAACACATTCCAACCATCATCCAATGATTCGATCAACGAATCTCGCCATAATTCAACTCGAAGATTCACATTTATATTCTTCATATTCCAACAAGAACAAATAAAATCAGCAAAAGTAGGAACCAAAAACATGTCAAGAGAAACCTGTTGTGAGAAGAAACATAAAAAATCTGAACAAATCGTGTGCAGGAACTCCTAGTTTCACATTGCTTGTCATCTCAAATCATTGACTGTGAAAACACAAAGATAACTTAGCAATGAAAAATCAAAATATATGTTAATCCAATTACATAAAAGAGATTTATGTCTTTTAAGCTTTATATGAACATCAATAACTATAACATATATAATTCCATATATATAATTCTTTGGAATATAATTAGATCCAGTGAGGTAATCTTTATGCATATAGGCATAGCTGAACCATTAATCAAATTGATGAAAATTTCACACATATATAGCTGATATGAATGTTACATGTTTTGTGATTAAACTGTGTAAGCTTACTTCAGTTCTCAGTTGTCTGTAACATTCTCACATCCACGACTTCATGCTTTTACAAGTAAACACTTTCCACCAATCTAGGTGACTTTCCACCGTCCCTTATTAGTCGTCTCTTTGGAATATGTAATGTTGCTAGGTTGGGCTGGATTTTAATTCAATAGATGAAAAAAGATACAATGGTCATAGTATATAAAAATAGTTAAAACTAACGAAAATTTCCCCCCATCTGAATTGAAAATAATTAAAGAAACTAATTTTAGGTAACTTATAAGATTCGAGAGACTAAATAACAATTTACATATATGAATGACTAGTATCAAAATATGAAAATTTTAAAAACATTAATACCTAAAAAAATCCAAAATGAAAACAAACTTGTGAAAAACTACTTTCAAAGCCATCACAGGAAAGAAACTCAAGAACAATTGATAGAGATTTTATTTGTGACAGAAAAGTTATGTATTCAATGCCTCAAATTAGAACCAATGAGGTTTGACTCAACGATATGATAAAATGGTGGGAGTGGTGTCTTGGATAATCTTAAGTTCAAGTCTGGTTACAATCTTTGTTAAAAAAATAAAAAGGAGCCTCCGACTAGCATATTGAGAGAGACATTCTCTTCGTGTTAAAATAAATCCTTCTTTTGAGAGAGACAATTTAGTGTCAAATTAGGTTATAAGGTTTTCATGATCCATGAACATATGCTCAAAGTATGCAAGAGTAGTACATATTTTGATGGGAAAGTGTGTAAATTCTTGCCCCTCCAAAGTTTGAAAATTTGAAACCCAAGTGCCGGAAGATGCGGAAAAGTACTACGCGTCCGCCATAAGCTTCCAGCGAGTGATGATGCACCCTCCCCTAGATTCTAGACCAAGCTTTATTTTTGGTAACTTCTATTAAAACATGAGTGATCTAATTTGACAAGTGATCCGTAGGGGTGGCAGACGGGTCGCGATCCATCAGACCCGACCCGACCCGACCCGAAGTTAGTAAATCTGGATTTGGGCTAATCGGATTTGGGTCGTAATCGGGTCGACCCGTCTGACCCCCGATTATTAAATGGGTCAGGTCGACCCGAACCCGCCAAACCCGCTTGACCCGCCAGACCTGGTTATTCTCTCTTCTCCTCGGCCTCCTCCCCTTGATCTCCTCCTCTGCCACCCCTGCCTCCTCCCCTTCAGCTAAATCAAATTGTCAAAAATTATTCGTAAGACCAGTTTTGAACCCATGGCCTCTAGTGTGTGGAGTTTAGTGTGATGACTAACTATACCACCCAACAATTTGGTAATAAAGCGTAAAGAAATTGTATTTAAAATTTAATAATCGGTCAAATGGGTCGGGTCGGTCGGGTCTGAATTTTTGACCCGTATAATAATCGGGTCGGGTCGACCTAACCCGATTATTATATGGGTCGAGCAGTAATCGGGTCGGGTCGACCCCGACCCAATTGCCACCCTAGTGATCCGGTATTTATATGGAAAATTATGTCTAATGTTCCATTTGGACAGTAGACAACACTATTATCCGACGATGGGTAACCAATGAAAAATATTTCATAAAGGATTGTTTGTATGTCTCATGAAAGATTATTTGTATTTTAAATTATACTGAATGGCACCTCAAACTCTGAAAAATTGACGAACTTTTATGCATGGATTCGGATTGTGATGTGAAAACCAAATTGATTTGCAGTCAAATTTAGAACCAGAGTATCTCGTTCAATATGCGAAGGATTCATGCGGAACTAGTAGGGAGGAAAAAAAAATACAATCTCAATTTTTTATTATATTATATCTTTATTTTTATTCATATATTTCACAATCATTACTGTCTTTTTCTTTATATTTTATAATCTTGGGTCATGTATATATCTACTGAGGGCCTATTTATTTGACTGGAATTGAAGGAGCAAAGCGGGAAGAAGAAAGAAAGAAATTCTCAATTCTGACATTTATTTCACTCCAAAAAAGAGGCGAAGAAGCTCGGAAGAGATCCGAGCTGGCTCGGATGTCTCCTCCTCCGCTCTCTTGTTTCCTTTCTTCTTACAGCGCTCTCTTCCAAAATTTGGAGACCCAACTACAAAAACTCTTCCTTCTCTCTCAATCTACCCCTCTTCCATCTTCCTTCTCCACTTGTATTCAAACAGGCCCAGGTGGAAGCGTTTAAAGAAGTAAGGTGTTTGAATTTGAATCTTGATTGGTTACTGTCATTAGGTTTAGGTGCTGTTTGTTTCGTCGTAAAAGGCGTAAAAGTCCGTAATTCGTAAATGACTTACAACCCAATTACAACTACAACATTTGTTTGGACCGTAATTCGTAAAAGACTTACGCAACTCAACTATCACTCACTTGCAACCCAATTACCACTCACTTGCAGTCCAGTCACAATTAATTTTGTGGTTATGCAAATTTGTATTATTTTTTTATGTTAATATAAAATTTTTTAATATTTAACATTTTAATATTTATTTGTAATATTTAGACATTTTAAATTACCAAATAGTTAATTTTTTGGTCAACTTTTTCACTTACGACTTACACAATACGACAACCAGATACCATAAAATACAATACACTTTCTCACTTACAACTTTATATTACCAACCAAACACTATAAAACTTACGTACATGTAATTCATTTACTGCTGTAAAAGACTTTACCAATTATGACTTACGAATTACGGCCAATTACGACAACCAAATTAGTTTGAATTTGAATCCTGGTTGGTTAGTGTCATCAGGCTCACTTTTAGATAACTATAATGAACTTTTTTACTTGATTTTTTAAACAAAAAAACTACTAATATTGTTGAAAAATATAACAAACTAATCGTAGAATATAACGTTTCGTGACAATTCTATGAAATTTTTTGGCTTTTATGAAACTTCATTGTAGTTTACTGCATTTTTATTTTTTTGTAATTTTTTGATAAATTGCAGAGTAAACTGCGGAAACACCTCATCGTATTATCATCATGTTGCCAAAAAAACCCATGTTCTATTGAAATGAAAAGAACCCCTTTACTCAATCGAATCAATTGAAAACACCTCTTGTACAATTGTGACTAAAAATCTCTCAATTTTATTGGTTTATGGAGAACACATGTAAACTATTTATGATTTGACAAGAAATCCCCATGAACTATCTCAAATTTGACACAACTACAAAATCTCACGATAATTTATAGGAGCATTTTTCAAGTGAACTTCGGAGCTGTTGGATTCGAGGAAGTGGACAGAAGTGTCATTTCTCACTTCCGCATCCAAACACTGGAAAATAAAAATGTGAATATTCCTTTTCCTTTCCTCTTTACTCTTTCACATAATCATTTCCTCACTTTCAGTGTGCTACAGTTAATTTTGTGATCATATAAATCTCACTTGCATTCTAATTACAGATCAGTTTTTTCATAATTAATTTTTATTTTAATATTATTTTACGATCAACTTTGTAGTCAACTTTTTCATTTTCACTTCCACATCACTAAACAAACACTGAAAAAACAAAATATTTTTTCACTTCTACTTCCCAACTATCAACCAAACACCGCAAAACATGCACACAAATTCTCATTTTCAAAGAAAAAAAAATCTACTTCCTCACTTTTGTTGGATTTGAGTCGAACAAATAGTCCTCGGTTAGACATGGGGATGATCTTGGGTATATAAGGATTCGGACAACTCCACCTAAAAGGCTAGTCTTTTGGGATGGTGTCCCAAATCCTTCAAGTGGTATCAGAGACATGCCCTGAACTTAGTCGTGTGTGTGTGAAAATACACCTGGGGGGGTGAATAGGTGTAAGGCTAATCTAATGACAAATGATGCAAAATTAAAAATTAAATGCAACACACTTAGTGTAACAAAAGAGTGTAGCCGAATTCCCGGTGAAGGGCTCTGGACTAACTCCTATTGATTCATCTGAATAAGAGTTGAGGTGCTATATGAAGCTCTCTTGGTTTAACACAAGTATGGCACACACAAACAAACCAAGCATGTATATATGATATGACAATAAGATGCAATGCACAAAGGACTAACTCCTATTGATTCCTCTGAATAAGAGTTGAGGTGCTATATAAAGCTCTCTTGGTTAACACAAGTATGGCACACACAAACAAACCAAGCATGTATATATGATATGACAATAAGATGCAATGTACAAAGTAAGAGAGAGTTAGAGATAGTGGATCAAACGCAAACACCGAGATATGTTTCAAGGTTCGACCACACAGCTCTATGTCCCCGCCTTCACACAGAAGGATTTTCACTAACTCGTCCACACAGGACTTCCCACACAGGGAACCTCCACTGAGGATTTGGACAAATACAATTAGGGAGTACACAACTCCTCTCTCAACCAAATAAACCTCTCACTAGAGACAAGGCACAAAACAAATCACCTCTACACTTAGAGGGATAGGCACTTAGGGCGTGTTTGGTAAGTTGCAAAACATTTGCAAAATGTAAAAGTTTTGCAACTTTACATTTACAGTTGTTTGGTTTTGTTTGCAAAATGTAAAATGCAAAACACTTTTGCAACTCTTCTTTTCCCACTTGCAGTTGCTACAGTTAAATTTGTGGTCATGTAAATCTCACTTTTACACTCATATTTTCCCACTTGCAGTTGCTACAGTTAATTTTTTGGTCATGTAACTCTCACTTGTAGTATATTTACAGTTCAAAACAGTTACTTGATAATCAATATATAATTAAATATTATTAAATATTTAATATTTTAATAGTGTTCAATTTCTTATTTAATTATTTAATTATTTTATATTTTTAATCTTTAACTTTTTTATTGTTTTAATATTTAATATTTTACTATTTTAATTTAATATTTTAATTTAATATTTTATTATTTTATTAATACTTATTCCATTTTTTATTATTTTATTTAGAGTTAATATTTTATTAATATAACAGTATTATACTTTAATATAAAATTACTATATATTTAATTATTTATTTTTAATATAAAAAATTACTTTATTAATATCGTAATATATTTTATTATTATATTTATATTTTATTATGTTAATATTGTAATAATAATTCAGAATAATAATACTATAATGATAACTTATTATTAAATTATAATTATATTTTACTTTATTAATTTTATATTTCTATAATATTACAATAATATTATAATAAAATTTATATTATAATAATTTTAAGTATTTTAATATATAATATTATAACTATATTTTATTATTGTTGTAACATTTTTTAATATTTATTAGTATTCTTAAAATTTTATTAATGCTCTTTAGATTTTCTTAAAATTTTATATTATTTATTTAGTTAATATTTTAGTAATATTTTACTATTTATACTAATATTTTATTAATATTATTGTTATAAATAAAATATTAAGATTATTAATTTTTATCTCAAATTTATTAATACAATTTAATTTGCAATAGTAGATTTAATTTAATAGTATTTATAATATTTAAATCACTGCTATAGTTAATTTTGTGGTTAACTTTTCCACTTACACTTTTATATTACCAACCAAACACCGTAAAACACAATATACTTTACCATTTACACTTTCACTTTATCAACCAAACACCGTAAAACACAATATACTTTTCCATTTACACTTCACTTTATCAACCAAACACCGTAAAACATAATATATTTTCTCTGCTACAGTTCACTTTTTCCATTCTCATTTTACGATTTACGACTTGCGACGTTTTGCAACGAAACAAACAGCCCTTAGCCAAACAAGATCAACCTCACAAGTGAGGGGGATAGGCTCAAAAACCAAACAACCACAATCACCTCACACTTGAGGGATTCCAACACAACCTCCACTATCACCTCTCACTAGAGGGATACCAATACAATCACCTCTCACTAGAGGGATGTCACAAAGTAAGGAGGGTTACAACTTGGTGGTCTCTCTCAACCACAAACCAATTTTCTCACAAAATAAAGATCCTATAGATAGGATAGATATGATAGCTCAAGTGTGAGAAATCAAGGTGTTGGAAATCAAATCACAAAGAAAAATACTTGGGAAAAACAATAGAATTTGATAGAAATGAAGAACAAAGCAAATATCCCACATCTCTATTTTTCTTTGCTTTTTCCATCCCTTGAAAACAAATGAAAGATAAATCTTTTTGCTTAAAAACTCTTTTGAAAACTGTATATAAACACTAGAAAGAATGGGAATTTTTGCTCTTGAAAAACTTGTTAAAACACCAACTCAAATGGGGTATTTATAACCCCATTTCAAATTTGCCCGTTGGCAGCAAGGAAGGGCATTTTTGCCCTTCCGGTCGACCGGGTGGTCGACTGGCCAACAGTCATATTTATGACCGTTGAGCCTACCGGTCGACCGCCCCGGTCGACCGGGACTGGATCCTGAGAGCAACGGCTCTCTGGCCGGTCGACCGCGCGGTCGATCGAAGCTGGATACAGAAAGCAGAGCTCTCTGCCGGTCGACCGGGGCCTTTTCCAGAGAGCAGAGGCTCTCTGGCGGTCGACCGACCCGGTTGACCGGCCCACCAGCCTGGCTACGTGCACATCCTGTGCACGTCGGTCGACTGGACCGGTCGACCGACTATTGCCACGGTCGACCGTTCCGGTCGACCGGCTGACAGCCAGTCCAGCCTTTATAGGATTTAAAACTTGAGTTTTTATTTTTAATTAAATCTCATAAAATCACATAAATTCCACAAAAATCAGTCTTATTATATCTTTGAAATACAAATATGTGTGATAGAAATTCAACACATATTTCAAACTATTTGAACCATTTTTGTGTGATAGAAAATTTGTCTTAAATCAAAAACTGTATTTTTCAAAACTTGAATTTTTGAAATGGAAATCCGATTTTTTCAAAGCACATGTAAATACAAAAACATGATATTAAAACAACTTTGAAGCATATAGTATATGGATAGAATCCATTATACATGAAAGATATTATATGTATGTTTTTGACATTAAATTAAAAAATAAGTTTTGTTTAAATACAAAACTCCAAACACATGAATAGGCTTATCAAAATAAGTTTTTCTAATTATATGAAGCACATATGTATATAGATCAAATCTAATATACATTAAATCATGTAAACTTGTTTTGATCTTATCTATTCATGAAAACCAAGATCGGTTTAACCGAAAAACTAAAACATGAAACTTGTGTGTGTATTGTGAACTTGAGCATATCACACTATCTAATCTTTACATGAGATCTAAACAAAGTCTTAAACTAAAAAAACTGATGTCTTCTTGTCTCCAAGCCGACTCGACCCAAACGTGATCCACCGAGCTTGACTCCAACCGATTGCTAGATGTGAACTTGACGCTCGAGCTCTTGAATCACCATGTGAAAGCTTCAAAACACCTTTGTTGAAGCTAATCACCTACTAATATCTTGATCAAATATCTGAAACTAAATATCTCAAGATTATTAGTAAACCATAACTACATGAGTTAATCATCATCAAAACTAGAGTGAAGGGCCTCTGGGCTAACAATCTCCCCGTTTTTGATGATGACAAAGCTCATGGAGTTATATATGCATGGATTAAAGTTAAGCTTCATAGAAGCTCCCCCTTAACTCATGCATAGCAATAAACATAAAGATATTCAATGAATGCTCAATATAGATATGCATAAACATGATATTTGATACCAATGAAATAAACATGCTCTTGATACCAAATTTTAAAATAAATATGTTCTTAAAAAAATGTTACTCTTAATACCAACAAAACAACAAAAGATGCTCTTGATACCAATACCAATAAAAGATGCTTTTGATACCAATGGTAAAAGATAACAAATTTAAACACATATGCAAATAAACTAACATGCATGCATATAAACAAACATGCATATATCAAACTCTAAAATATCTCTCCTACTTTGTGTCAATTCATCAACAAAGGAGTACAAACAATAAAGGGCATAAGTAATATTTTTTTCATTTTTGCATAAATCAAAACAATAAGGTATATATGCTATATACAATCATGAAGAGGAGAGACGTGAAGTTAACTCCCCCTGCATACATGCATTTATATGAAAAGAGATGACTAAACTCTAACCACATAAAGCATAATATGCAATGTATAAAAGGGATGTGAAGCTCCTACTACACACGTGTAAGACATAAAGAAGAGCGGTCAAACTCCTCAATATGAGATACATTCAACATGATATATATATATAGAGAGAAGATGTTAAGCTTCCCTTGCATATAAGCAATACAAATCAAAACATTATGATACCAATTGAAAAATATATCCATTTAGTACGAAGGTATACATCAAAACATTATGATACCAATTGAAAATAAACTAAACATTTAGATACCAACAAAATTTTGTTACCAATTGAAAGATATAAATATATATAGGAAATCTTGATACCAATTGTAAAAATTAGTAAAAATTGAAAATATTTTATACTTTTGATACCAATTGAAAAACATAAACCAATCTTTTGGTTAAACATCCAAATCATTTGCAATAGAGATACCAAATAGAAAATAATATCAATTTAATGTTCTTGATACCAATATTGAAAATGAAACATATATCCAATTGAAAATAATTTTCATTAGGAGCATAGAAAACCAAATGATAACTAAGATATCATTTTTTAACATAAAGAGTGGGAGTAAGATACCAAATGTAAACAAAACGATTGAAAGGTAAAACATGAATTTTCTCCCCCTTTATGAAATACTAATGAAAACGATGCATAAGCTTGTATAAGATACCAATTGAAAAATAATTATCATTAAGGAATCAACTTAGCATGGCAAAATTGTGCTCAAAGATATAAAGATATAGTAAGCACAATCAAAACACATATATATGTATGGAAAATTAAATACCAACCGAAATTAATACTATTTGAAGTATACATATATAGAAACAAATATGAGTATACAAAATAGATATCAATTGTGATACCAATTAAAAACACAATGAGAATCAAGTGTATAACTCATACTCCCTATCACCCATTTCATGAACATGTTTAAATTGATTTTCAATATGAGCATACAAGGCATGGTTGCCCAACCAACCACCCATTAAGGGTAGGAGTTTTCAAAAACAAGTTTGAAAATAGTTTTAGCATAATTGAAAACTCTACCAAAAAGAAGAATACGAACTAGTTTTATGATAAATTTTGAAAACTAGTACGAAATATTTCGAGTAAGGAATAAAATAAAAATGTATTCCATGAAAAACATGTAAGTCACACGATCATCTACACTCAAAATCTATAAAGCACATATCATACTCATGAAAATAAAATCATGAGAAAATATTAAGTAAAGTGAGTGTATAAGAATTATGTGAAAAACATAATCATGAAAATAGGCAATTAAGGCTCAATATGAAATTCCTTAAAACATGAAAAACATGAAATTCTAATTTTGTATCAAAATAATTCCAACTTCAAGGCATATGTATGTTTTGTACAAACTAGAGTATACATACATATCTAAATATAAACGAGTCACAAAAGTATATGCATGAAGGAAAGTGACTCAAGGATGTATATGTATATCTATTAGTTTAGACAAAATAAACATATACATGAAGTTTAAACACAAACATGAAAACATGCACAAAAATAGAGAAAACAAGTCAAAATGCATGAATCATCAAAACTAGGCTATACTAGTACATCTAATGGGTACAAATGAGCATTTAGGCACAAACATATAATAATCTATTTGTGGCTCACTAGTTGTACAAGTATATACTCAAGTTTTAATGAAAACTAACATCTAAACATGTAATCAAATCATGAAGCATAGAAACAAAACATAAACTAATATGATCATTATATGAATGCACATGCTTAGAGTTATGATGTACACGATAGCTAAACTAAAGTGAGAACGCAAAAATATAAGTCCATCTAAATATGGGTGTATCTCAAATACTAATCATGTATATCACAAATCTAATTATCATGGCATTTATCATAATAATCATGAAACAAGACATGCTAAAAAATCAATGACATGAAAAGCATGTAAACTAAACGGGAGTTTAGAGATCGTTACCAAAAACCATTAGGGTAAATCTCTAGGCTCCAAACCAAGGTGGTCCTCTCACCAAACTCTTCTTGAATGTGATGCATCCAAATTTGTCACCATTAAGCTCGGAACGCATCCACCTCAAGACACCATTACTCTCACGTCATGTGAGAACCCACACCTACATCAATAAAATAGAAGTGGTCTTTGGTACCCATACTTTATTGGGTCCATGGAGGTTAGCTCCTTTCCTAACCCAAACAAATTTATTTGCTAAATTTGAATCATGTATCCTATCATAACAAAATTTAGTAAGGTGGCCCTTACGTCCACAATGTGTACAAGTGTACACATGAGCATACATGGTGTTGAGTGTGAATGTGGGAAGCATGTGTATGCCGTGGTTTGTGTGCATGCATAGGAGGAACTTGTTTCTTTCGAAACATAGATTCCAAACGTGTGTGGTTCATGGCACATTGGCTCAAAGTGGAGCCCGAACAATCAACACTCTTCTTTAACTTACAAATATCATTTTCAATCATGAAAGAAGAGGTGGAGCATGCTATGGTTACACTAGATGGTGAAGCTAAACTAGAATGGTAAACATGAGAATTAATATCAATTTTCAAAGATTTATTTTCATTGGAAATTAAATCTAAATCCTTTGAAATTGAAGCAATTTTTATTTTAAAGTTTCATTTTCTTTTATAACAAAATCAAGTTTTGAAGATAAAGCCTCATTTTTCTTCAAAATATCATTGCAATCATTTTTGTTTTTCAAAATTTTATTTTCATTTAGGGCAAGGTAAGTTGGGATTTAAGTGAGTCACGTTCACTTGAAATCTCATCCCTCGCTTGCAAAACCAAATCAAGTTTTGAATACAAATCCTTATTTTCTTTGTTAAGTCCAAAACTTTTCTTTTTAAAGTTTATATTTTTCTAATAATTTTTCACAAACAATTGATAGTTCTTCATTTAAAGCATCGGCATCAACTAAATCATCGCCGGAAGAACTAGCACTATCATCTAGTTGAGATTCTGAATATACCTCAAGGGAGTCATTCCCTTGGACCATGTAGCATTGTTGTTCGGATTCTCCTCCACTAGATTTCATCTTCACATGATTCGTCTTTTGGAGCGCGGGAGAGGTCAACGTGTTCTACACTGCAAAGGCGGAATCACAATGAGAAACCATCATAAGATATTCTTTGCTAAGCGTGCTTTTAAGTGCCTCAAGGGCTTGTGGATTGGCCCCTATATGCTTACTGATCAGTCACATATTTTGCATATACATTGTCACCTTACCATGCTTTTTAGCTAATAAATCCTATTAATAAGTCTTCTTCTTCTTTGTTCAATGTAGGCCCAATTGCTAAAAGAAAGGAAAGAGAAACAAGCCAAAAGCCCACCAAATTCTAATTTAATTCAGAATAAATTTGAAATCAAGGATTCAGGGCAAAATCTTGGCATATCAGAGAGGTTGAAAACCGGTTGAAAAGAATCCTCCCAAATCAAGCGGTTAAAGCCAACAATCAAAGGTTGTTTCGTCAAATCCTAGAGCAGAAACGAGAAAACCAGAAGAAGATACAGGAGAATCACAAAACCAGGAGAGCCACCCAATTGGGTGTGGCCAACTGGCCACACCAGGGCCGCGAAAACGCGGCCCTAGCCGCGTTTTCGCGGCTTGGTTGCTTCTGTTGGGGGAGCGTTTGCTCCCCCAATCTTTCTACTATCTCCCCCCTCTGGTTTTTCCCTATAAATACCAGTTTCAACAAAGAAAAAAGGGCAAAGACTTGGATTAGAATTTTTGTTTATACTTTAAGGTTTAGGTTCTTTATTAGATAGTACAAAAGTTGTATTTTTATTTTGCAATTTGTAGTTCAGTACAAATACCTGTGAGAGAGAGAGGAATTGAGTTCTTGTAACTTGAAGATTGAAGTGACATCAAAACAAGAATCGAGCTACATTTTCTTCCACTCATTTTACGGTATGTCTTGCGTTATTTACTTGCATTTTTCTTTGTCTTCATGAGTAGCTAAATCGGTTTTCTGGGCTCACTATTGTACCTCTCTCCAATTCTTCTTCTTTTCTGATTTCAATGAAAAAGACCCAATGAATCATCTGCATGCCTAACTTAAAGCCTTTCTTGAAAATGTTCTTGAAGGCACATGAGGATGGGTTTAGATTTTTAAACTCCTACTTCTTTTAAGAACGTCTCTTGAACTTGTTTTTATCTCACGCTTGAACTTCTGATGATTTAACATTTGATTCAAAACAGTTTCTTAAAGAAAAGAGTTAACTTTCCAACCATCTTATATGCTTTACTTCAAACTTTCTAAAGTCAACTTAAGTTTTGCCCATGATCAAGTTGAGGCACTAAGAATTTCAATAGAAGAATAAACGGTTGAGTAGGGAGATAGTGAGCCCAGATTTTCTTTTTATTAAAAACAACCAATCACTTTTCAAAGCTTTTTAAATCACCTTCTCCAAAGCCTTCTCCAAAGTTGTAATTTCTCTTTTAATCATCTCCCTTCTTTCCATTCTCTTTTCAATTAAAAAACGAGCACAATCTTTGTTACTAAACAAAACACCGAAAAGTTTTCATCGCATTCCTCCTCGTAGACAGGACTCGTTAACCCGAAGCTACACAGTAAAATTCTTAACTCTTTGATTTTCACAATCAATTTTTGGCGCCGTTACCGGGAGGGAACAGTGTATTTATTTTTCACAAGTTTGTGTGTTGTTTCAGGGACTTGAAGATTCAGATCTAGCATTCAAGCTTTGCAAGAGAAGACTTGCAAATTCTGTGCCCTACTCTCGAAAGTAGGAAACAGAATTTCAAGAAATTGCGTTACAAAATTTGAAAATTTCATTGGACTACTAAAACTCTTTTTTGCAGGACATATGCTCGCAAAAAAAATTAAGTTTTTGTACGTTATATTCTTGCAGGACATACAACCAAACATCAAAAATGAGAATTGCACATATCTCAATTTTTCACTACACTTTAACATTTTTCATTCTCATTTTCCACTTATCCTTTTCCTTCATCTTCCATCAAACAAACAGGCTAGTGAAGAAAGTTTTAATTGCTTTCTTAATTTGGCACTGGCCGTGATTTTGGATGAAAAATAATTTTCATGCGTGCATGGCTTAACCACTGACGGGCCTAACACCTAAAACATATATATTGGGTAGTGAATAAAATCACATGCGGGTATTATTGTGCACGCCTTGCAACAACCCAATTGAGGAACCCAATCAGCAGAGAGAAATGCTGCAGAGAAGTACCCAAAAGACAAGAACAATAAATAAGGGAGAGAAGAAAACACAATATTTAACGAGGTCGGCAATTTGCCTACGTCTTCGGGGCAAGAGGGAAAGAGATTTTATTGATTCAACAATCAAGTACAAGTTTTTCCTTCTATACAATTCATGAGGGCTCTACCCCCTATTTATAGCCAAGAAAGTCCCAAGATTTTAGGAAACCCAATTGGATACAACTCCAATTTAGAAATGAAGTCTGAATCCGAATAGGAGAAAGCAGCCCTGTCGACCAATCGGATGGTCGACCAACCCATCCCTTCGCCGACCTGTCAGTCGATCGAACCCAACAGGGAGTTGGGCCTGCCAATCGGTCAACCGTGCCGGTTGACTGTTCTTCTTGCTACAGTCGACTGAGCAGCACTGTGCACATTGTGCACGCCGGTCACCGGGCGGTCGGCCGGCACTGTTCTGGCCTGCAAATCAACTGCATTCTCGTTTCTTTGAACTCCGATCTCTGCACTATTTCTTTCGATGAGTTAAAAAAACTCTTTCATCAAGCTTTTATCTCCTCTCTCTCTGCAATTCTCTACCTAGATGAAGAGTTTCAAATCTGAGTCGAATTCCAACGAACACCTAGCGAAATCGATACACGATCATGGCGAAATTGACACACGATCTCAACTTAGCCAAACGAACAAATCGGTCCAAATGAATTGCCAACACACTTATAATGATATCAAATGATCACACCGGATCTAACTTAAGTTTGTCATGTCCTTAGGAAACTCTCTCCAAACGTAATATTATTTGTAGAGATTCCAAATTTCAGCTCAGCTATCCAAACAGAATGCATCATACATGCCTTCCAATCACTTCACTAAAAAGGAACACCATATGAACTGACAAACGAACGTGTCTACAACTTAGCAACTAAATGGAACACTATTCCAATTGACCTCAAGAAGAACCCAACATGAGCCAACGCTGACTCCAACTGACTTGCACTCCAGTCCACATGTCTTCAAGATGATCTAACCAAATCTGAGTAGAGCACACCAAATACCAATATAGGCTCAACAACTGGATGCACGCCCCCTTATGTAAGCTCAATATCTTCGCATCGGAAGATCAAATCTTCATTGAGATCACAATACGTTATATATCTGCGTTAAAGTCCAACTCTCCACCTCTACGTGAAGTTCAAATCAGCTTTTGCTACAAATTCTCGAGAGCCCAAATACACAAAATAGCTTCATACGGGTTGCATCACTAAATGTTGCGCCTGTGTGGCTGCTATGTAACTTGCCCAAGGGATCAAGCCATTCTAGTTCATTAAATGAGCTCCATTGAGCTCAACCAACTGTGACTAAATCTTCAGTAGTGAACCGAATTGGCTGAGTCATATGCTACTAATACCGGCATGAAGAACAACAGCCTTCAATTTGAGCTTGTCAGACTCACCAACTTGAGATTCATGATTCTTCACCCACTTTCATGGTTTTATCTTGGTTCCATAGATGCAAACAACTTGACATTTCATTAATATCTTCAACCTGTGCAGCATCAAAACTGGCTACATGATCTACCCAGTGTCACACCCGATGAAGTCCTAACTGATGCCGAACAAACTGGAGGGGGAGGAGTAGCATCAATCTCCACCCGTTGTGATACATCCTTGGTCTTCAATCTCTCCA
>JAVJIF010021829.1:0-62632 GCA_038442645.1 Agave tequilana | reverse complement strand
GCAAGTCATGTCATAACAAGGGGCCTTGCTAAGTAGTAGCATGTCAGATGGTCAGGTGATATAAACAGATATTAAACAGTAGCATGTAATTGACAGGTATGAAGTAATGGCATGGCAAGTGTTATCATATCAAGTAAACACATGGTAAGAGAAAAAGTAGTAAGCATAACACAGGCATGGTACATGCACAAGAATGAAGCTACCCTAATACAAGCAGTTGCAGGGCAATACATAAACATGGAAATATGAAGTTATTGGCACTTGCCACTCAATACAAAAGCATGGAAATATGAAGTGAAATACTTATCGACCCGACGAACGGGAAACTCAAATGGAGGCGAGAGCGAGAACACTCGCCGAAATAAGAAAGTCCAGAAGAAAGCGAGAACACTCGCCTAAATAAGAAAGCAAGAGGATAGCGAGAACACTCGCCTAAATCACCAGAAATGCCGAAAGGTCGAAATCACGGAACTCGGGATGCGCCAGAATTATGGAAGGAGAGAGAGCACAGGGAGACGCGGTTTTGATGGTGGTGGTAGTTTGGAGAAGGTAAAGGAGGTGGTGGAAGCTTTGGTAGAGTTTGGAGTTTGTGGTGGTTCCATGGAGATGGAGGAGGAAGAAGATGAAGGTAAAGGGTTGGAGAAGTTGTAGTGGTGGTTGTGGTGGTGGAGATGAAGGAGGAGTTGGTGATGGTGAAGGCTTTGGTGAAGTGGTGAAGAGAATAATGAAGTGGAATGGAGAAGGAAAGGTATTTATAGGATTTGGAATTATGAAGGTGATGTAAAAATGGAAAAGAGAGGGCTTATTGCAAAGTGGAAGGGGTGAGGTGTTTCTCTTGACCAATCATGGCCTGCCATGGAGAAGGGTGAGGTGGAGATATTTTGGTGGAGGTGGAGAAGCTTGGAGAAGCTTATGGTGGAAGCTTGGAGAAACTTAGGGTGGAAGGAAAAAGGAAGCTTGTAGAAGTTTGGAGAAACTTGTAGCTTGTGGTGGAAGGAAAAGGAAAGAAGAAAATGGAAAAAAGAAAAGAAAATGGAAAAGTAAGATATTCTCTTGGAAGAGAAAATGAAAATAATGAAAGTGGCGGATTCCCGGGATTCGGTTGCGGAAATCTTTCGGGAAAATACCGGAATCGTCCCGAAATCAAGTATCTCGGAACGACCCGAAATAATTATCAAAAATCAAGAATATAATTCTAAGACTCACGGTGAAATCCGTTTTAAGAAATACTTTATAGTTTTAAAACTAAAAATCCCGGAATCAATCAGCGATATTGGTCGATACCGACTCCGTGGAATTTTCATAAATTCATAAAATCCTCAGAAAAAGTATTTAGGTAAGAAAAGTAATTCTAAGAGATAATGTCTGAAGGCTCTTCTAGAAATTCTAATCTGTTTGTAAATTAAAAATCCGGGAATCGGTCAACGGTACTGGCCGACACCGGTTTTGAAGATTTTCAACTTAATCCAAGAAAATTCCAGAAAATCATATAAAATCTAGAATATTGAAAAATGATGTTTAAAACTGAAATTGGTCAAACCGGAATACCAGAATGCCCAAACCAAGCAATACTCCGGGATCGGGCCTTCGGTTCAGACTAAGGCTGATTCCGAGTCCACGAATCCAAATCCAAGACAAAACAATCACACTAATAATTCATAATACAAAACAAACACAGGAAGTAAATCGAAAAAATACGATCGAGAAATCTGAATACGCAGCTAAGTACGTATTCCGGGAGCGGGGTGTTACACTCTTCCTCTCCCATACTCTCTCTTGTTTCCTGCACTGTCGGTCTCCTGCAGTCTGACCACTGTCGGAGGCCTTACCGCCAACCACAACCCATCGCTGGCCACTACACCTGAGCACAAGCCACCTCTGTCACTTTCCTCTTATTCCTTTTCTCTTCTTCCCTTCCTTTCTTTTCTTCTTCTTCTTCTTCTTTTTCTTCTTCCGTTCTTCCCTCCTCCCCTCTTCTTCTCACTGCAACCCATCGCCGGCAAGCCGGGAACCGTCGCCTGGTACCAGCCAGACACTGTCGCGAACTCACCTAGCCACATTACCGCTTGCTTCTCTCTCTCTCTCGTCGTGCTCTCTTTTCTTTCTCTCCTTGTTGCACCGACGACCGCCACCATCGACACAATGAAGCCCTACTTAACTGCACCACTGCCGCCACCTGCACCTTCTTCTCCTCCTCCTCCCTACGCTGACTCTTGCTCTCTCTCCCTTTCTCTTTTTATATTTTCTCTCTCCAGTAGTATTGTCGGCCGGCCGGCCAAACCACCGACTTGATGTCACTGTCGATCGGACACCGTCACATCACCTTCGTCGCGCGTTGCCATGCCCCCAGGCTGCCTCCCCATCTGCCTCCTCTCCCCTACACTTTCTCTCTCTTCTTCTTCTCATTTCTTTCACGTTGGAACCACACCAACATCCAACCCTACCCGAACCTGCATCCAATTAACTTAAGTCAAATGAGTTTGGGTTATAAGGTTTGACCCAATAATAACTCAACCTTATAGAGATCCGACCCGTTGGCAACCCGACCCGTTTCCGCAGTCCAAAACCGTTAGGAGGAGTTAAACCGTTAAGAACCATTTTGGTTTTCAGGCGAAATCTCAGCCATCTGATGTTCAATTCGCGTGATTTTCGAGGCGTTAGAATTGTGGAGATGAGCTATGCATCCGCGGCAATTCCAGGGCATTGAGGTCAACATAATCTCTGGTAAAATCCAGAAACTCAAGTGAGTGCTTTTTAACATTTTTCAATGAAATATATCTTATTTGTGATTGTTTATCTAATATGTAGTGTTGATAAGTTATGCACATGTTTGGTTGGTTGTTAGACTGTTAATTAAAGAAATTTCATAGAACTGAATTGGTAATTTGTATGTGGTTGTGAAAAGTTTGAAATAGATAATTATACATGATTACAATATAATATTGATCGGGTAATGTTACTGAAATTACTGAGGTAAATCTTGTTATATTAGAAAATCATTTGAGTTATCAAAATTGTTAAGAAGCATTGTTATCTTGCATTCGTGTGATAAGCATTGTTATCATGTATGCCCAGTAATTCATGTGACCTTAACCCTAAACAACTGACACCGAGAATTGATAGGGAAGACAATGGCTTTATTTTAGGTGGATATTAGATATGGGATGTACAACCGAAAGGATTGGATTCCATTGCGGGGAATCGGGGATGGCTAGCATTCCCGCACTGTTGATACCTAGCAGTTTCATCCTGGTCCAGCGCCAGGACACATTATGAGTCATAATTTTGGGTATGCACGAAATCCACCTAAGACACAGACAATGTCTCCACCTCAGTTTCAAATAACATCACGTTTAATAACAACAATGATGATATCAGAAAGTGTGTTTTTAGTCACTCTCTGTCGTTCAGATAATCATACCGTATGCCATGTACGGAGGAGTTTTTGCTGGAGTACTGGCTCTAGGTGAACTGTCAGTGGTATGGAACACTGAAAATGAATGATTAAAATATTAGGGGATACTGACTATTATTATTATATAATTCTAAAATACTATTTGTTAGTTTACTTGTGTCCTATGACTGTCTCTTTAATACTAGGCATTGAATGATGAACTCTCGATACATAATTTAAATTGGTGTGTATTTTTGTTACTTTAATAAGACTTGAATCGATGTTCTTATCGATTAGTTTACTACTGCTTAACCATGTACTGTATGAACTTATAATTGTAATACAGTTATAACATATTGATTGCTATTATAATTATAGTTTACCAGTGCTTCTTTCAGTTTTATCACTCACTGGGTCGCTTATTGACGACCCTGAGTTTACATGCTTAGTTTTTGGTTTCGAGATTTCACAGGATCAGAAGTACGGTGAATATATTACGGAGCTCCAGAAGTGCACTTGCCTTCTTTTCGAGATCGTTAGATTTTTCTTATTTTCTATTTATTGTTTCCTTTGATATAATAATTCATGACTTTATAATATTTTTGTACTTAATCAATAAAGCTGACCTTTTGTGTATATTGTGTTAATTTCTTATACTGAGGCTTAGCGCGTAAACGTGTGGGGTATTCTCTTCGTGTACATGTGTCATCGACTCTCGTCGCATCTCTGGTTTTTTATATTTTAGGAAGTGAGACGTGACAGCCTATATGACCTTGGTATTAAATCTCTGGGCCAAATGGGCAAAGGCCCACGCTAAGTTTAAAGATTTTCTAATGCTGATAATTTTTAAGACCTAGTTGCTCTTGAGGCCACTCCATCTATTTCATTTATTTACAAAATTATCTCTGTTCACACCTTTTCATTCAACACACGGTCTCCTCTCCCTGTCGCATTCTTGCATATTTTTTTCTTTTTTCTAAAACTTATTGAGAGTTAAATTAAGATATGTAATGTTTCTAACTTAAAACTTATTAATTGGTAAACTTATTAAGATATTTAGAGTTAATTTAAGAGTTCTAATTCTCTATCAAGAAAAAAAGGTGAAAGAAAATTTATTTTTTTTTTGCAATCAAAGAGGAAAAGTTATTGTTTCGCGAAAACCTCATCTCTTTCTATATCTATTTGTTTTCCATTTATAGTTATTTGAATTTTTCTTTTTTGTTTGATTATTCTCTTAATTTTTAATTACAAAAAAAATTATCAATTATTTTTCATATAGATACTAAAAAAATTTTGACATAAAAAATCGCTTATCAATTATTGCTTTAATTATCTATATAATTTTTATATGTTCAAGTAACACCTTACTAATTTATTGTTAAATACTTGTTGGCATGTTGATCTCACGTGAAGAAGAGACAAAAACAATTATTCTTTTATGATTATCTACAGTTATTGCTAATACATTTTTTAGATTTATTTTAGAAACTACTGTACGCTAACTTTTGATGTGAAAATGTGTGTAGGATGAGCGCACACCCATTTCTGTTTGGTTAAGGGTGGAAGTGAGGAAGTGAAGAAGTGAGGAAGTGATAATAGTTCCCTTGGAACTTGGGAATTGGTTAGTAAGTTTCTGATGTTTGGATGTTGTTGGGAAGTGTGGTTTGGAAAATGTTACGTCTTTTCCGGTGTTTGGATGGTAATGTGGAAGTGAAAGTAGAAAAGTTGACTACAAAGTTGACCGCAAAATAATATTAAATTAAAAATTAATTAAGAAAAATAAAAATTAGACTGTAATTAGAATGCAAGTGAGATTTACATGAGCAAAAAATTAACTGTTTTGTGTTACAACTTATTACAAATGAGATTTACATGACCACAAAATTAAATGTAGCACTCTGGAAGTGAGGAAAACGTTGTGTAAAGGAGAAAAGAGATAAGAAAAAGAACTTTTTCCATTTTCCTTTTCCGGTGTTTGGATGAACAGCGAAAATGAGAAAAGACACTTCCCACTTCCTCACTTCCACTCAATTCCTTGAATCCAAACAGCCCCATAGTAATACTAGTTGAAGCAGCCACGACGATGATTGTGGGTTGTGGCAGGCAGCAATGACAACAGGAGTAATAGTGGTTGATTGCAATGATGTTAGGGGGTGAAGGAGTATTGGTAGTAGGTCGAACAGTGACAATAAAGGTGGCAACGATAGCATTAATATTGGTAGCGACAGTGACGATGATGGTCATGTGATAACGATGGCAGTACTGAATTTTGAGTTCAAAATCAAACAAAAAGCTTTTATTTTAATTTTTATTCATTTATTTTTACCAAGTCTCACGGGATCCAAATCAATGAGAATATTTCTCAGCTACTCAGATTTTCTGATGAAGTTGTTCTAACCACGGGAACACTGATGGCTATAATTAGAGTCTCCTAGCTTAGTTCTCAACACACAATTTTTTTCACTCTGAAAAAGAAAAGCAAACTGAGGCTTGTTCTTCATGAGAAGGACTTCAATGTTAAAGAAAATTTCGTTTTTTATTTTCATTTTTGGGTAACTTCTTCATCTAAGTAAGAGACTCTGCTTAGCATCCTAGGCTGAGTGCTGGTGTACCCATAGGCTATTACCGTTAGAAAACGAGACTGATTCAATATGTAGACAAGGAGTGTCTTCTAAAGCAGTTAGCAGTTGCCAGTCATTTTTTTCCTTTAATTATTATTTCAATGCTTATTTATTCATAATTAGAAATTTTCATGTTAGTTAATTAATTAGTTAGTTTAATTGCTTATTTAATTTTGAAAAAATAAAACTAAAATATATTACGGGTACTGGGTACTAGTCGGAGTGATTGTGAAATTATTGCAGTAGGGTGGTTGGTGCGAAGGGCAGGCTGGTGACGATGATGGCAATTATAGCCGGAGGTGATGGTGGCAGAAGAATTGGAAAGAAAGAAATATAAGAAGAAAAATAGGTAATTTTGAGAAACGAAATTTGTATAGATTTTCACCACATGGGAATATTGAATACCCAGCTAGCATGAGAAGGAAACATATTTGATGAAATGAAATTGACAGAAATTCTAAGTTGAACTTACGGCAAACACTTGGCATGAAAAAGTTTGAGTTCCCAAGTGAATTTCTGCATAACACACACATTATTTGGTTGGATGAAAATGGAGCTATTATTAACAAATTTTTTTTTTTTCATTTTGAAGAAATAATAAATGGAGCTCTAAATTGCAATATGTTAGTATTTTGAGGGTACTTCAAAATTAAGAAAAATTCTTTTAGTCTCACATTGAATAGGAAAAGAACTCTTTAGTGTTTATATATGGAGTCTCTTTCATGAGGGGTTGTGAGGGATAGAAACTAGAAGGTGCTCGCACGCACACAAGTCCGTTTGAGGCCCAGCGAAGGAAATTGGGTTACCTAGTCCGGAAAACTTAATGCGCATGTGCGCCCGTATCGCATGCGCAGGGGGGATGCAAATCCAGTTTTAGAGGCTAAGTTTTGTCAATTTTATTTTTGAATTAATGCGCATGACGCGCAAGGGGTGCAAATCCGGGTTTCACAGGCTAAGTTTTGTCAATTTTATTTTTGAATTTAAAATTAAAATAATTTTATTTTAAATTCTATCACAATATTTGGGTCAAAGATAGCTGTTCAGATTCATACCTTTTCATATCCTGTCATGTCAGAGTTAGCCGTTGAGAGCTCTCTGCTCAAATTCTATAGTGACAATTTTCAAGGCAATATTGTTTCTCTGTACAAGAAAAGATTTCTTCCACTGTTCAAAAATTGGCTCTTTGTCCAAGTATCATTTTCTCTGCCTAAAGATTTTCTAATGATGATAAACTCTCTTTATGAAGGATCTATTCCCTATTTTCAATAACACAGCTCAACCATCTTCTTCCTTCTCTGAAATTTTCTTAAACTCTTCAGTTCTTCTTGCATCTCTAGAGAAACAAAATTGAGCTGTTCGAGGGTCTGTACATTGCAAGTACACGCTTGCAGGGCCAGCAATCGTTGAATCCTGGAGGGTAGGCCGCCATCAACCTGCTGCACCGAGATGCTCTCTCAGAGGGGCGCGATCTACTCTTAAGGACAGTGCTCCGCACGTCTCGATCAAATTAGAGAAGTTCCTTCTTTCTTGAAAGTTTAATTTAAATAGCTTAGCAGTAATTCGTACATTATTTTTCAATTATCTTAAGAGTAGATATGGATACTGCTATGCTTGCTGCTACTAATGTTAAGTCTCTGCTTGACATCTCTAGGAATGAACTATTTAATGGAACCCACTATAAAAGTTGAAAAGAAAAAGTTATGTCTACACTTGATATAACTGATTATGCCTTTGCTAAAACTAATCCTAAACCAGAGAAAGAAAAAGAGTTGCAAAACTGGGAAAAGGCCAACAAAATTTGTAAACATATCATTCTCAGCATACTTAGTAATGCAGTGTTGATGTTTACTGTCCTTATAAAATTGTAACTGAAATTTGGGAAAGTCTTAAAAGAAATATATTATTGAAGATGCTGGAACTCAAATTTTTCTATTGAAAATTTTCTGAATTTTGTCATGTCTGATGAAAAGATATTTCTTCTCAAATTCATGAATACCATGTTCTAATTGATGATCTTAAAAATGAAAATATCACCCTACCTAAAGCCTTTGTTGCTGGAGCCCTAATTGAAAAACTACCCGACTCATGGAAAGATTACAAGAAAGAACTGAAGTATAAAGAAAATAAATGAACCTTGAAGATGTAATAATTCATATTAGAATTGAAGAGGAAAATAAAGAAAGAGAGAAAACTGAATGGGCTAAGGAGCTTACTTCCAAGGCAAATCTAATTGAAAACAAGTCTTCTAAATCAAAGAAGCATTTTCATAAGCCAAACTTCAATTCAAATCAGAATCCTAAGATGAAAAGAAACCCTAACTCTACTTTCAAGAAGAAAGAAAATTATTTTTGTGTGTGGCAAATCCGGATACTACTCAGCACAATGTAAGTTCCGAAAGACTGGAGCGACTCCATCTAAACCACAAGCTAGCCTGGTTAAGAGTGACTTTATTACTGTTGTAATCTCTGAAGTTAACATAGTTGTACATAATAAGAACTGAGTGATTGATTTCGGGGCAAACCGACATATATGTGCCGATAGAGGAGCTTTCTCTTCTTACTCCTCTGTTGATGATGGTGAACAAGTGCCATGAGCGATTCGAGGCCCTCACCAGTTGTGGGTAAGGAAAGGTGCTTCTTAAGCCTACTTCAGATCCTTTCTCTTACAGATGTGTTTCATGTTCCTGAGATTCATTGGAATCTCATTTCTGTTTCTCTTCTTGGAAAAGCTGGAGTTAAGGTCTGCTTTGAATCTGATAAAATTGTAATGACTAGGGATATTTTGTTGGTAAAGGGTATTGTAGCCAGTATTTATTTATGTTGAATGTACTTGAAATCATGAATGAAAATACATCTACTTCTTCTGCTTACATGATTGACTCTTGTAATCTTTGGCATGGTAGGTTAGGACATGTCAGTTCTTACTTAAGAAAATGAAAGATATAAGTCTCTTGCATAATGTAACTATATCTGATCATGCCAAATATGAAATATATGTTGAATCTAAATCCACTAAGAAATCATACAAAAGTGTACAAAGAGAATCTGAATTGCTTGAGCTTATTCATAATGATCTTGGTGACCTGAAAAATAACTTAATTAGAGGTGGTAAAAGATTCTATATCACCTTCATTGATGACTGTTCTAGATATACAGTAGTTATTTGTTAAGATCTAAAGATGAAGCCTTGAAATATTTCTAAAATATAAATCAGAAGTTAAAAATCAACTAAATAAGAAATTAAGAGGTTGAGATCGGATAGAGGTGGTGAATATGAACTTAAATAATTTAATAAATTTTGTGAACAACATTGCATAATTCATGAGACTACCCCTCCATATTCACCTGAATCTAATGGTGTTGCTGAAAGAAAAAATAGAACACTCAAAAATATGATGAATGCTATGCTTATAAGTTCTGGTGCACCTCTAAACCCGTGGGGGGAGGCTATACTCCCTGCTTGTCATATTCAAAATAGAATACCCTATAAGAAAACTGGCATAACTCTATATGAAATCTGAAAAGGTTATGCACCAAACTTAAACTATTTAAAAGTGTGAGGGTGCCTAATTAAGGTTCTTCTACTTGAACCCAAAAGAAAGAAACTAGAACCCAAAATTTTTGACTGCATGTTTAAAGGTTATGCACATCATAGTGCTTCATATAAATTTCTTATCACTAGAAATGATAATAATGTTATGGAGGTTAACACTAATGTTGAAGTTAAAAATGCAAAATTCTTTAAGCATGTTTTTCCATTGAAAACTCATGCTGATAAACCATCTCATGCTTCATCATCTAGTCATGCACAAGAATCTAATGATAATGAAGAGATTGAACTAAGGAGAAGTAAAAGAGTTAGAAAAGAAACTGACTTTGATAAAGATTTCTTTATATTTCTTGTTGGTGATGACCCTCTCATTTATAAAAAGGCTATCTCCTCTCCGTATGATCCATTCTAAAAAGAGACTATTAATAATGCATTAGAATCCATATTATCTTATTACACTTGAAAACTTATTGATTGTCACCAGGTGCAAAACCAATGGATTGTAAATGGATATTTAAAAGAAAACTAAAACCTGATGGGTCTTTAGATAAATTTAAAGTTAGATTGGTTGCTAAAAGATACACTCAAATTTTTTTTGATTATTTTGATACATTTACTCCTATGACTAGAATTGTATCTACTAGAGTGTTGTTTGCTTTAGTATCAATTCATAAACTTGTGATACATCAAATGGATGTTAAAACTACATTTCTAAGTGGAGAACTAGAAGAAGAAATATATATAGACCAACCTGAAGATTGTGTGACAACAGAAAATGAACATGAAAGCTGCAAACTTGTAAAATCTTTATATAGTTTAAAATAAGCACCCAAACAATGGCATGATAAATTTGATAGTGTTCTTTTTTCCCTATGGTTATCAGATTAATGATATTGATAAATGTATCTATACTAAATTTGAGGATAATGTTGGTATTATCATATGTTTATATGTTGATGATATGCTTATATTTGATACAAACTTAGAAATTGTAAATGACACTAAATCATTTTTGTCCTCTAATTTGATATGAAAGACATGAGTGAAGTTGATGTGATCTTAGGAATTAAAATAAGTAGAGATTCTGATCGTATCATGCTTTCACAAGGACACTATATAGAAAAAAATATTGAAAAGATTTGGTCATTTTCACTGCACTCCTGTTTTCACACCTTATAATGGCAGCATTCACTTAAAAAGAATAAAAGACAAAGTGTGTCACAATCTGAGTATGCACAAATCATTGGTAGTTTAATACACTTAATGAATTATACACGACCTGACATTGCTTATGCTGTGGGACGACTTAATCGTTACACTCACTGTCCTAATAAGGACCATTGGATAACATTATATCGAGTGCTAAAGTATTTAAAAGGAACTATAATTATAATTTGACATATTGTGATTTTTCTTCTGTTTTAGAGGGATACTCAGATGTAGACTGGAACTCCGATTCTGATGAGTTAAAGTCCACATGTGAATATGCAATCATACTTGGTGGGGGTGCGGTGTCTTGAAAATCATCTAAGCAAACCGTCACAGCTCGCTCCATTATGGAGTCTGAGTTTGTTGCCTTAGAGAAAGCAGGTATTGAAGTTAAGTGGCTCAGAAATCTTTTGATTGATATACCAATTTAGAAGAGACCAGCTCCGTCTGTATCTATTCATTACGATAACCAAGCTACTATTACTAGAGCCAAGAATAAAATATACAATGAAAAGAGTAGACATATACGTCTAAAACATAAAATTGTAAAGCAGCTGTTGGATGATGAGATCATATCTCTTGACTATATGAGGTCAGAGCTTAATATAAGTGATCCATTTACCAAACCACTAGGGAGAAAACTAGTGGAGAATACATCGAGGGGAATAAGACTCATATCTATAACAAAAAGTCAAAAATGATAGTAATCCAACCTATGTGATATGGGCAATAACAAATCATTGTTGACTTGGTGATGTACTATCATTATTTTATTATTGAGAAGTCTCTTCCTATGATGTAGATAGTGCAAATTGCAACGTGTAAAGGATGAGCATTAGCTTTTAATAGATTACAATAGCTCTTATTGGGTGGTGTGTTTAATTGCAATGCACACTTGATGGATCCACCTATATAAGTGTGAAAATGGGGCCGCTTCCTATGAGAATGTAGACATATTTTTTAGAGCACTCATGAATATCTAGGTAGGGCGCATGGCCGATTCGCGCCAACCTGTTTTGAATAGCTCGGTTCTATGAATGATATGCGGGTAGTAGGTCAATAATTCATAATTAGAAAGATTGGTTCATAGAAACTTTATGTTTCACCAACTTCCTGAGGGACACACCTAGTGGCTCATTGACCAAAAGTCACCACTATTAATACATTGAGTTCTCATGTTTCCTCCTCTTCTCTCTCATTCTCATTATCCTTCCTTTTAATTTTGAAATAGTAGGGGCCTGGTAGTATTTTAAAGGTATTTCAACGTTAAGCAAAATTTTTTTAGTCCCACATTGGATAGGAAAAGAACTCTTTAGTGTTTATATATAGAGTCTCTTTCATGATGGGTTGTGTGGGATAGAAACTAGGAGTGCTCCCGCCCACACAAGCCCATTTGAGGCCCAGTGAAGAAAATTGGGTTACCGAGTGCTTGTCAATTTTATTTTTAAATTTAAAATTAAAATAAAATCTTTCCAAATCCTGTCACAATATTTGGGTGTCTGTCCAAAGATTGGTTCTCTGTTCAAGGATTGTTTTTTCTGCCCAAAGATTTTCTAATGATGATAAGCTCTCTTTATAAACGATCTATTCTCAACTCTCAATAACACAACTCAACAATCTTCTTACTCCTCTGAATTTTTTTTAAACTCTTCAGTTCTTCCCTGCATCTCTAGAAGAAATAAAACTGAGCTGTTCGAGTGCCTGTGTATTGCAAGTGCACGCTTGTAGGGCCAGCGATCGTTGAATCCTAGAGGGTAGGCCGCCATCAATATGCTGCACCGAGATACTCTCTTAAAGGGGCGATCTACTCTTAAGGATAGTGCTCCCACGCCTCGATAAAATTAGAGAAGTTCTTTTCTTTTAAAAGTTTAATTTAAATAGCTTATCAATAATTCGTACATTATTTTTCCACATAATAAACGTTGCAGCCAATTGACTCTGAACCTGCTACATACCATCGTTTGCAAAAAAAAATGTGAATGTCACCTCTACAGACGAACACTGTTATTTCCTCCCTCCCCCTCCCTCTCTCTCTCTCTCTCTCTCTCTCTCTCTCTCACTCTCATGTGAAGCAACGCGTCTCAAACCCATGGATGTTGCAACATCTTAAAAACACCACAATCCATTTGCAAAGAACATTTTCCTGTAGATAAAAACTTTCTATAGTAAATCAATGTAACTTTTGAATTTGAAGTGACAATAAACTTCAAAAAGCATAATATAGTTCTTTCTACAAATAACTCCAGTATCTGATAGAGGATATTGATGATAACATTTCCTGGAACAATATGCATTTAGTGAATTATACAGCAGCAAAACAAACAATGTTCCTTTCAATGAAATTGGCAGAAACAAATCATTACAATATATATGAGAGCTGCCCTTATAGAGGCTACATTAACTTGATCATATCATATATGACACTTGTATATAGCGGCCTTTGATCCCTGAAGTTCGCATCCATGCTGTCAGTCTTTAGCTGCTGGGCTAAAGCAGCACATTATCTGCAGTAAACATGTGATCCAAATTAGAACAAAAGGGAGTAATTTTCAAATGAATGTTGTATGATTCTTTTTATGAATGATCGAATCAGGAAATAATACCTTTGGCCTTGAGGAAGAATTCGCGTGATTTTTATGGTTGTTTGGATAAATAATTGGATCAGTTGGAACTTTCGGAAGCTTAGTCGCAGCAACCTGCTTCTCCTGTTTGACTTTGTTAAAAATTACAGTGAATCCGTCTCCTGATTTAGGATCCCTTTCCCAAACACCGAATTTTGGCACTGAAGAAGGTGTGTCGTGCATCTGTTTTGAAACAACTATATCAGAATTAAGCAATTCTGGAAAACCTCATGGTTAGTGATTAAGAAATCCAAACTTGAAGTCACTTAAAATGCTTTGAGCTCTCTCACAGAAGAGACTGTAGGATAGTGAAAATATTGATGTATTTGACATATTTGTGAATCAATTAATTATAGATTCTTTTTCCATACTGCAGGTATATTAATTATATTTTTCAGTTATCTAAGAAATCATGAAGAAAATCCTTGTCATCGTGAAGTGTTCACCAAAATTAAGTTGTAAGTTGAATCACGCGTGAGATAAAATCTTAGCACTGACAATGTCAATGTAAAAGCTTGACAAACCAACTAGACGCAATTGATAAGTCTTCTACCCACTAGTAATGAAAATTACATTTGTATAAAATCTAACTGCTAATGGAAATCATATCAACTTTTAAGAAAATGGTGTTTCAGTCATATCAAGTTTTAACTGCTATTGGCAATCTGATATCAAAGTAGTACATATACTGTAACAGTAAACTCCACTTACAGCGTCACATTGTGAATATCTCTCTGGTCTCGGCGCTGATTGCTTCAATCCTGCAATCTGAACACCATCTTCATCTAAGTGCCTACTTGGCCTGCGATTTGGGGGGTATGGGATTGAATGATCAGAACTGCTCCTTTCACTGTCAGACCCCGAATTAGCAAACTTGCGGTTCTTCTTTACTGGAACTCTGTATTCCTGACAGAACTCATCATCATCTCGGTTGCTGCCAAATTTATTCTTCAGGGGTGTCACCACGCCGTAACTGTCAGGTTTGTTATTTTTCAGTTCAAATTCTGTAGGGAATATCCCGGACACAAAAGCTCCAGGGTTCTCCTCAGGATCATTGGGGTTGAAATTCTTTCTTCCAGGACTTTTATCTCTGCGAGCATTCTCAAAGAATTTCGTGTATGGGATGTTATCTCCGTCCCAATTGCCGAATTTTGGAACATGTGCAGGTTGCTACAAATGCCAATAACACAAAATGAAAGTTAAAGAAGAGCACTCTTTGCACAAGAGATCTCAAATAAGTATTCACTACTATTGCTACAAAACACTAGGCATTGATCAATGAAGTAGTAGAACCACCTTTTCGTTAGGGACTCTAGTACTAATATTAGATCACTAATCAAACACTAAAACCTGAAGTTCTGAAGTCAAGGTTGGTTCAGTTAAGATTGAAATGATGGTTGTCAGTAAACAAAGTTTTAGTACACGAAAAATAACCCTAGTTTTCATTACAATAGACACTTAGAAGCAAAATTCCAAATTAGGATCAAATTGTAGCAGATGAAGAAAACACCTAAATTCTTTAAAACCTCGATTCTCTTTGAATGTCTAAGAAGTTTTAAGGGGCTGAACGTGCGCTGGATACAATGGCGTTGGCATCAGTTTTCTTTAAGGGAATAGGTGGATTATAGAGGATGTTACTAAATTATATGCTATGCTAGTTATCATGAAATCAGGACCATCTCTCTAAAACTCTCATAAATTGAGAATAGGTCTACACAAGGGATTATTATAGACAATTGATTCATTTAGCGGACCTCAAAATTTGGATTCGGTTCACTTGTGTGAATCACACACACATATTATAAGAGGGTAAATCCGCATTGACACGTGGATAAGATGTCGGGTTTTAGGGGTACAAAGCTTTAAAATCTTTGGAGGGCCAATCTCATGTGTTAACGGGGAATTTGTTCTCTTATAATATGTGTGTGGCTCACACACATTTTGAGTTAAAGTCTTTTTTTTAAGAAGATTTGGGTTAAAGGCTTTGTTAGTGCGGCTTTGTAGGATGAATTTCTTCTCTTGTAATCAAGAAACGGTTCAGGATTCCTTTCCACCATATGATCTTGTACTGGTACTCTAGGAACGCGAAAGTTCTCTATACTTTCTTTATTATCATAGCAGAATTCCTCTCTAGATTCTACGAAAATAAGCACACATTGAGCGAAGTAAAATCTGTGTCCACCAGTGTTTGCCATGTAATTTCACTATGAATTGCAGCACCCAAGAACATGCATGTTTGATACCTGCCTTCAACTAAACTCATGCTTCACAACCTACACATTTAATGGGAAACAGCATGGAAAATGACTGATGAAAATATTGGTACCATACAGTCATACAGAATGCATAAATTAAGAAGATAATATTATAAGTAAAACATTGATTATGCAACTTAAGATTGCCTCACTAGTTCTGTAGAGCCACACTCTATAAACCACAAAAATAAAATGCACAATATGGTTCAAATTAACGCACCAATTACAAACTTTAGAAAAATATATGAAGAAAACTGTGCTTGTAATGAACAGTCAGTCTAAATTTCTCAAAATGAACTAACTGAAGGACTAACTTGATGTGAACTAATTGAAGCACTAATTTCTTCAAAAATGAACAATTTTTTTTTTTTTTGAGAAATTCAAAACGAACTGATTGAAGAGCTAAAAGAAGACCCTTTTTTCTCTTTCTGGACAATCATCCAAGAAACATGGAACTCATAGGCCCAATGATCAAAAAGACGTCATCCCACACAAACCAAAGCAAAACCCAGATTCTAAACCTGGAAATTAAGCAAAAAAAAGGGAGACTGTAAAGAAATTCTTATGCTATACTCACAGCCATTCAATCCTATGATGCAGCAGCAGAGGAGCACAACTCAGTATGTGCTGCCACACAAACTTCTACAGCAGGGAATAGGTGGCATCTCAGTCTCTGATACAAGATATAAACGCCGAAGGACCAGACGAGACAACCTCTCCTTTTCCCTGCAAATTCCATTACGAACGATTCTTTTGGTGTTTTTTTCCCCATGTCTTTGCTCTCTTGACCCTGGGCTGCACTCTAATATGCCGGCGACTGAGACAGAGTTCTAAATGCCAGAATGTAGCTCGGCATTTTAGCGTCTTACTCAGATTCTGGTTGGTTTCTGAATTATTTATTTTCATTCCATGTGTGATTGAAAGGGTCTTATAATAGAAAGATAGATTGGAATTTTGTGTAGATTGCAAGAATGATGATGTTGTGAGATGTCCAGGTGACAAGGATTTTATTGAACCTTATGTGAAAATTTCTGTTAACATAACGTGCCCCTAACAAGCAACTATCAGACCTGGACTCTTTTGTGTTGTAGTTTAGCAAGTTGTTTGCAAACTTTTCATTCTACCATTGAACAATTCATCTAAGGGCCTGTTTGGTTCGTTGCAAAACGTCGCAAGTCGTAAGTTGTAAAATGAGAATGGAAAAAGTGAACTGTAGCAGTGAAAATATATTGTGTTTTACGGTGTTTGGTTGATAAAGTGATGTGTAAATGGAAAAGTATATTGTGTTTTACGGTGTTTGGTTGGTAAAGTGAAAGTGTAAATGGTAAAGTATATTGTGTTTTACGGTGTTTGGTTGGTAATGTAAAAGTGAAAGTGGAAAAGTTGACCACAAAATTAACTGTAGCAGTGATTTAAATATTATAAATACTATTAAATTAAATCTAATATTGCAAATTAAATTGTATTAATAAATTTGAGATAAAAAATTAATAATCTTAATATTTTATTTATAATAATAATATTAATAAAATATTAGTATAAATAGTAAAATATTACTAAAATATTAATTAAATAAATAATATAAAATTTTAAGAAAATCTAAAGAACATTAATAAAATTTTAAGAATACTAATAAAATATAAATATTAAAAAATGTTAAAAAAATAAAATATAGTAAAAATATAGTAATAATATTAAAAATACTTGAAAATTATTATAGTATAAATTTTATTATAATATTATTGTAATATTATAGAAATATAAAATTAACAAAGTAAAATATAATTATAATTTAATAATAAATTATCATTATAGTATTATTATACTGAATTATTATTACAATATTAACATAATAAAATATTAATATAATAATAAAAATATTATGATATTAATAAAGTAATTTTTATATTAAAAATTAAATAACTAAATATATAGTAATTTTATATTAAAGTATAATATTGTTATATTAATAAAATATTTACTCTAAATAAAATAATAAAAAATGGAATAAGTATTAATAAAATAATAAAATATTAAATAAAATATTAAATAAAAATAGTAAATTAAAATAGTAAAATATTAAATATTAAAACAATATTAAAAACAATAAAAAATTAAAGATTAAAAATATAAAATATAAAATAATTAAATACTTAAATAAGAAATTGAACACTATTTAAAATATTAAATTTAAAAATATTAAATTATATATTGATTATCAAGTAACTGTTTTGAATTGGTGTACTACAAGTGAGAGTTACATAACCACAAAATTAACTGTAGCAACTGCAAGTGAGAAAATATGAGTGTAAAAGTGAGAATTAAATGACCACAAATTTAACTGTAGCAACTGCAAGTGAGAAAATATGAGTGTAAAAGTGAGAATTAAATGACCACAAATTTAACTGTAGCAACTGTAAGTGGAAAAAGTTTTTGCATTTTGCAAATGGAAACAAACAAGTGAAAAGTGTAAAGTTGCAAAACTTTTTACATTTTGCAACCATTTTGCAACTAACCAAACACCCCCTAAGTTCCTCTTGTAAAGTTAGTGTCGTGTCTTTGAATAGTTAAGAACGATGCTAAAAGACCACACATGCATTCTTGACTGCGTCCAAGTCCTCAAAATCCTTTGTTTCGATTTTTTTTTCTTTCCCTTCTATTGCTGTGTGTTTCTAATCCTGCAACTCATTCTTCTAACTGATGGTGATCTATTTTTGAGAAAGTTGAGCACGGATATTCGCACCCGTAAAGTTGATTAACGCACCTTTTGAATTTTTATGCTCACAAATTTGATGAGTGCGTTTATTCACACCTACAAAATTGTTTAACACACGTGTATACTTAATACACTCATAGATTTTCTAAACACACACTCTCAACTTTTTCTAAACTATCATTTTCATCTTAAATCAATTATTTTTTTTAAATATCAATACTACCCTACCCTTTCTCCCTCAACAAAACAATCATCTCTCCTCTTTCCTCTCTCTCTCTCTCTCTCTCTCTCTCTCTCTCTCTCTCTCTTACTGTGTATTAATTATACAATTAGAGATTAATTAAATAGCCTTTGAGTAAGTTTGATATTTTTAGGTAGTTTGAGGCTTACATCTAATCCACATATGTTTCTCAGTACATTATTAATGCATTAAACTAACATGATTAAACAAATAAAAGTAAAAAAATGCGAAAATGGAAACGCCTAAATCAAAACCCCGATCGACTATAATACAATAAACAGAAGACAACAAAGTAATCCAACAAATTTTCTATCTAAAATAAGAGAATGCTTAGAATCTGAGCTAAATACACTAAAAAACAAATTTTGCAGGAAAACAAGATTTTAATGCATTAGAATAAACGCATCAAATTGAGGATGGTACTGAAAGATGAGCGCGCAAATTGATTTTTCTGTGTTTCTATTATCTTATGTCTGTATTGTACAGATTAGCAAAAAAATATTTCCATTAAGCTCACTATTTTTAAGAATATCAAAAGAAAATGACAATATCCCAATTTATAATCTCATTCTTTATTCGAATACATTAACTTAATATTAATATTATTTAGTTGTTTTTCTATTCATTAATGTAAATTTCTGGGATATAATAAGAAATAGAAGAACGCACAATTTTTTTTGAGAAGAATACAACGAACAAATTTGTTCAGACTTAAAGGGTCCAAACTTTGTTAAGATAACACGGCATAAAATTTGGGTAATAGAATACTACTGAATTACATAAGAGGAAAAACACGATTCTTTACTACAAATTTTAAACCAAACATTTGGTGCATAGATTTTATTGAGACTTCGTTGATCGAACTAGCTGCAATTAAATTCAAAAATAAATTTAATTTAGTAAGCTATATGGGGGAGATTTACTTTTTGATTATTTGCCATGCTCCCATGACATTATTTGTTTGCCCATAGTTATCATTGTGGCAATTTTTTATGGTATAGATGCTGAGAAATTTTTTAGGACTTGTGTTGGTGGAGAAGAAGCATATATATAAAGAATAAAAAGGAAGTAGGATTAATTAGGAATAGGATTTGGGTGGGTGTATTCAACAATTATTAGTGTATGTTTAGGAATAGAATTTTCATTAGTTGTAATATTAGAATTAATCAATGTCTGTTTTAGCCTTTTGATTTAAGGTTAAAACTGTCCAACAACTTTTATTCTTAAAAAGTTAGTGTGTTAAGTAATTTTACAGGTGCAAATAGCCGCACTCAAATTTGATTAATACGCCCCAATATTCCTTAAATACCCTTAACTCTGAAATTCTAAAAAATTTAAAAATTCCTAAACTACCTTCCTCCCTAACCTACTGCCAAAACACTCTCCTTAACCTTTCTCCTTCTCGTTCTCTCCAGCCGCTCCCCTCTCTCTATCTCAACTGATTTTTTTTTTTCAAAATTTGACATTCTTAGTATCAATTTCTCATGTGAAAGGTCAGATCTCTTCAGAATAATGACAAATTCTCCATTCTACAATTCAGGTAACTCACTATTCCCTAAAATTTCAAAATAATCTCAAAATCTTACTTTTTTTATTTTTTGAAATTCATTGTGTTTGATTGTTGCTAAGGAGAATATAGGTTTTATTCCGTTGAAAACATCGCAAATATTCCAACAATTTTGATCAAAATTTGTGAATTTTTAGGAATTTTAGAGTTGAGTTCATAATATGTTAGTCCAATAGGCCGAATAGATTAACAACTGTTCATTCAACGATGGCCGAACAGTTAATCTGTTCAGCCTATACTGATATTTATAATGTTCGGCTGCAGTAGGCCGAACATTAATACTCTGTTCGGACTTCAGAGGTCGAACATGAGTACACTGTTTGGCTTATATAGGCAGAACAGCAGAGCATTGTTTGGCCATCTTTCGCCGAACATTACTCTTAAGTTCGGCCACTGTAGGCCTAGCAGATGTGTTATATTTATGGGGATTTATGGCTAACATGATTTATGACTTTCTATTACAGACATGAGTAGTGCAGGACTATCTAAAGTTCAACCTACTGCTTTAAATAGACGCTCTAGACATGCATCTCCCTTTGATATTCCAGAAATAGAGGAGGTTGAAGAAAATGTTGATATCAAGGAAGAAGTGTCTGAAGAGTTGACGGGATCATTTCCGGGTGGTTCTTATGACATTTCTATCCTACGAAGCTTCAAAAAACATATAACAGCGGATATTTAGAATCAAAAGGTGATATTTTTTGAATAATAATTCTTTTATGAAATATTTTGAGAATTTCTCATGATTTTCGTTGTGCTAATTTATTTTCTTACAGGAGAGAGATCATCTGAAACCCCTCTGTCACGCATCAAATTAAATGATTGGTCTGTTAAAGAGCCCAACCGCCACTTCAACAATTATGTTGATCATTCTGGATCGCGAGTGTTGGTTGATATTTCACATCGAAATATCAATCGTATATTGGTTTCAGATTTTGTGAAGAAATGACAGCCTGAAACCAATACTTTTCACATGACATTCGGAGAGATGACAATAACATTGGATGATGTTGCCACACTTATTGGCATACCGATTGTAGGTCGATCCGTCAACCCCTTATTGTGAAAGATGCAACAGAACTACTCATGCGGACACTTGGGGCGACATGGAGAGTTGCAGAAGATGAGTTGGGAATGATACGGGGTACATCTGTTAAATTAGAGTGATTCTGTTCCAACTTTTCTAATGTTACGAACGCTGACACGGAGATCCGAATTAAGTGCACAGTTAGAACTTATTTGCTTTATCTGATTGGGTGCACTTAAATTATTGATAAAAGCAGAACACGAGTTTCTGTCTCATATGTTAGCCTGTCTGAAGACCTAGGTGCTATTTCAACTTATACATGGGGCACAGCTACACTGGCATTATATAGACAACTTAGGTTTGCTTCTAGAGGTGGTGTTAAGCAAATTGTTGGTTATTTGCTACTGTTAGAGGAAATATTAGATTTAATGTGTTTTAAAAAAAACTTGTTATGAGTATAAGACTAATACTGGAGATCGATATACGAGTACTTTTATATTATGAGACCCCCACACAATGTGGATTACACGAATGCTCTTTCACGTGCTTGCATGTGGGGGTTGGGTGGATCGGGGAAAAAATCGTTGGAAGCAGTGAATCTCTTAATTACTTGCGAGTAAATGAGGTAAATTAGTTACTAAACAACGAAGCAGTGCATATAATTCGGCTAACAATTATATTAATGTTAACTTTTTCATATGCAGGTCATATGGAGCCCATATCAAGAATCTAAATATCATCACCCATTTCCTGATGTTGCCTTCTTCACTGAATGTATAAGTGTGTTGATATTGTAAAATCATATCATCCAGAAAGAGTGTTATAACAGTTTGGTTGAGTGCAGATTATACATCCTTCACCTATCCCTCCATCTCATTGTAGAAGAGAATACAATTCGAAGCAGTACAGATTATCCTATAACAATATAGATCATTTTTGAAAGAGGTAGCGTAGTCATGTATTATCTGAAGAGGAAAGAAGCGTGCCAGTGACATATCGTGGGAATCAATAGATTAGTACATGGACTGATACCTCCAAATATTTCATCCTGTAATTCAAAATCCAGTGTACAGGTCCGCTGGTGCAGAAATACAAACACAAGTCACTAACGTTGCACCCAACATTCTTGCTCAGGTATAATATTCAAATAATTTTTAAAAGTTTACGCTTAAATTTCCCATTTTGATGCATTTCTAATTTTTTTCAGGGTGTTGCTCATGCATTAAGGATTTCTGAACCCACTTCAAAGAGGGGTAATGGAGAGCACACTATACCTGATTTGTACAATATCGTTTACAATATGAAGTAAGCACTTGAAGGTGTGAAGAAAAATATCGATGAAGGATACACGTGTATATAAATGAAAGAAATGGAACTGTACTGTTTGCTTGTATTTGTTTAATTAAGATGTATAATTATTGAACTTATGTAACTTGAAATATTTAGTTGATTTTATGCAAACTACGTGTTTTTGAGACTTTAATTTGATCGGTTATTTGAGTGATCCATTTTTAGTTCTATGTTGAAGAAAAAAATTGAAAGTTTCAGTCAAACAACTATCTTACATCAGTGAAGATCTTTACTTATCTTGATGAAAATATTTTCATGCATGCAATAAGTATTGAGTGCACTATTATAAAGAATAATTGGTGAAGAAATAGGTCAATCTGACAAAATTATCTTACTATTCGGCCGTCAGAGGTCAAATAGTTTCTATATTATTTGGCCGCTGATAGCCGAACAGTGCAATAATGTGCGACCTAGATGACCGAACGTTCTTAGGCAAAGAGGTTTTTTTTTTTTTTTGAAATGTTGTCCCTGTTCGGCCTACAGAGGCTGAACAACCTATCTATTGTTCGACCACGGACAACCGAACCGAACGGACGCAGATGGTGACATGTTTAGTTTTCTTCAAATGCTATCAATAGAATATAAGGGAATGAGAATATCGACTCTCCCATACTCAGCCAACTCATGTGCACAAAGTAATATGTGGATCTTTCTCAATATGCACTTACATGCAATGTCATCGACACCGACAGTGTTGCTTCTTTTTTATTCCTCCACAATCTTGTTCAGTGCAGTAATGGATACAACAACACGAAGAAACTTATACTGGGATGACTTGAAGTTGTGTAATATTACATTTATACTCTTTTCGAAGGAAGCCTTAATTTCAGTATGTTATAACTCTAAAAGTGCATGAATTTTGACCCAACTAGTATCAAAATTTTGAAGAGATGATCCTAAATACCTTTTTAACTTTGCATGTGCACTCTCACTCTGAAAAGATAAGATAATGAATATGTAAGGATACTTGATGCTAACAATATTATATAGTAGTTTTGTTTTTGAAACTTACACGATATCGTAAAAACATACTTATTTGTTGATGTGTTTTCAAAATGCATTATTATATCAATCCAACAAGCGACAATTTTTCTTTATACTTAGCAATCCATGTATTATTCACATATTCAAGTAATTTAAGGTAATCTCAAAAATCCTCATTAAGCCTAACAAACAGTCGTAGAAATTCCTCTTCAATCGTAAATAACATCATTATATTCCAACCAAAGAAGAATAGGTCAACTTTCTCTTTGGTGTCAAAAGTTTTTTTAAAATGAACAATAATATTTTTTCTTATATGACATCTACATAAGAAATGGCGAGAGGTAGGAAATATTCTCTCTACAACATTCATGAGCGCTAAATCTCTATCAGTCACGACAATAGATGACATCAAATGATCATGCATCAGACATTTCAGACTATCCAAGCACCAATTGAAGTCGTCTTCCCATTTCGCTTCCAAATATATAAAAACAACTGACAAAGTCATCAATGCTTGTTACTCCAACAATCTTCATCAACAGTAATCGATACATGTTAGTTTTGTATGTGCAATCCATTATTAACACATGAAAAAATGCGTGCAACAACTCAATACTAGCCGGCTGAGCCCAAAGAATATCTTTAACAGTGTCGGTATCTGGACAACTTCTATGAACCTCAATATATGCATATTCGAAAAGCTTGTTCATTAGTTGCTACATTTGAGATCTTCCGACATATTGCACAACTTTAAACTTTTTTCTTGCATTATAAATTGTCCTCATTGTACTGATATTGAGTTTATTTCTTTATTTTAATGTATACAAAATATCTCTTGGCCGAACAAGACTCTTAAACATATCCATAACTAATTTCTCTTTTTCTTTAGATAATCTACCAGTAAAAGAGTATCCTTCTAAATATTCTGAGGCCAAATGATTGTGGACACCACATACAACCAAAATCATCCACCCCTCTTTGTTTGACAACTCCTTGCCTTTTAGTCGGAACAGACAATCACTTTTTTTTTACCAGTACTTTTTGATCGTTGTCGCTCGGATGTGCTTTCCTGATTAAACTTTACTTCTTACCTCTATATTTTTCACTTCGCTCACAATTAAGAGATATTCTCCCTTCTTTTCATTTATTGCAACATCAGACTTCTTAATGATGATCATAAACTCATGTGATTTACCAACTTCTCGAGCCCATTTGATTAATGCCTCACGAGTTTAAAATATCTCGTATGTGGTGAAATTCATACTATGATCAACTATCAACTTAATAGTTGTGCTGCTAGAATGTGTAGAGTTTTGATCCTGTATACCAATAAAGAAAAAACTGTTACGTGTATATAATAAAAACTATTTTGTGTCTGTATCTGTTCGGTCAGGTTAAACCGAAAATTATAAGTTATATTCGGCCAATAATGACCGAACATCATAATGATGCTCGGCCAAAGATGGTCGAACATACTATTCATGTTCGGCCAAAATTGGCCGAACATAATATTTTTGTTCGGCCATTGTTGGCCGAACATAATTATTTTGTTCAGCTATTGTTGGCTGAACATCATTATGATGTTCGGTCTTTTTGGGCCGAACATAACGCGATGAACAGCGTAATTATTTTTAAAAAAAATGCAATTTTTCTTATTAAAACAAAAAAAGAATTTAAATGATAAAAAAAATTACCCGATCATTATTGGAAGACTTCCAATTGATTAATTACTTATTCATAACATTGAATTAAGCAATGTAATTGAAACTTATGGTTTATATGAGAGATATTTTTTTAAAGAATTTTTAATCATAGGTGGGTTTCTTAATAAATAAAGGGGTTAAGTTATGATGAGTACTTTAATCATTGGGTGGGTATATTAATCCATATGCAGGTATAAAATTTTAATTTTAAGTAATTTTAAGAGTCTTTTTATTTAGGGTTATAATAGTCTATTAATTTTTTCTCAATTTTGATGGGTGTGTTTACCAACTTTGTGGGTGCAAATATTCGTAACTGAGAAAGTCATGGACTTGATTGGCTCAACATAGCTCTCTGTAAGACTGTAATTAATGCCAGAACTAATTTGAGATTTTTAGAATCAATTTTTTTTCAGAAAGAGCTACAGCTATACTACTTCTGTAATATCTCTTATTTAATAATGCCATATTATTATTTAAAAAAAATTTAATTGATTCTATCTATTATTTTATTATTATTAATTAACTTAATTTAGTACTATTATTAGTATTATTATTATTTTCATCCAAGCTCAATAAGCTCAGCCCATTCTCCTTTTCTTTTATTTTCTTTCCTTTTTATGCTAAGCCCACATGAGCCAAGCCCACTTCCTTATTTTCATCTTTTTTCTATTTTTCTTTAAGCCCAAGACCACAAGCCCACTATCTATTTTTCTTATCCTTCATATTATTTATTTCTCTTAACTAAAGCCTAATAATTTATAACCCATTACCATTGAGATCCTTACCCATTAACCCAAAACCTAATCCTAATCCAAATCCTATCATATCACATCTTTTCATAAATCTTAACTAATCCTAATCAAATCCCAACTACTAAATTAAGCAATCTTAATCTAATTGGAATTTAGGTTTCTAAAATATCTTATATCCTATATAAGAGCCAAACTCTTTCTTTCTCTTCTTCTCAAGAGAAAACCCAAATCTAAAATCTCCCCACTTTCATCTTTCCCTTCTCCTCTCCTCAAGTGGATCATGAGTGAAAAGGGCTTCGAGGTATAGAGATTGAGGAGAAAGCAAGGAGAGATTGAGGAGAAAGAAAGGAGGAACAACTCAAGTAAGTAGATCTAACTTGTGAAATTAATTTCAGTTTTTCTTTAAAATAAATTAAATTAAATTAGAACCAAATAAATAAATTATTAATCTCAACAATCTGTTATTCAACTACCCATATGGCAAAACTCACCATAATATATTTAATAGTTCTTAGAAATTTACCTAAAATAATTTTTATATAATCATAATTTTAATACCCTACAAAGCCTTGATTTGAACAAATCAAATCCAAGTAAGAAATTAGTTTTTCTTAATTAATATGATACAAATAGTTTATTGAATATCATGTCAATACTAGGACCATCTACGAATTTTTTCTACATCATAACCAATTCAAAATCCAATTAAAATACATGTGAAAATATACTAAATCATAATTTTAACTTATATTTTTTTTCAGAATTTCAACAAAGAATTTATTTTAAAAAAAAACCTGCGCTGCACATGTTGGCCCAGAGGCCTTCCACTCTAGTTTTGATGATGATTAACTCATGTAGTTATGTGTACTAATAATCTTGTGATTTTAGTTTCAGATCTCTAATCAAGATGTTAGTAGGTGACTAGCTTCAACAAAGGTGTTTTGGAGCTATTCACATGGTGATTCAAGAGCCCGAGCGACAAGATCATATATAGCACTCATTGGAGTCAAGTTCGGTGAATCACGGTTTGGATCGAGTCGGCTTGAAGACGGAGTTCGTCAAGAAGACCTCGGTATCTAGTTTAGTTTATGTTTTAGATCCATTTGTAAAGATTAGAATAGTGTGATATGCTCAAGTTCACTACACACACACGTTTTATGTTTTGGATATTGGTTTTCGGTTTTTCCGTTTTTATTTAACCGATCTTGGTTTTCATGTATAGATATTGATTCAAAAAAAGTTTACATGGTTTAAATGTATATTATATATGTTCTATATACATGTATGCTTCATATCTTAGACAAACTTATTTTGATTCATATTCATGAGTTTGGTGTTTTGGCATTTTAACAAATATATATTTGGAATTAAAGTAAAAAACATGGATATATATATGTTTCATGTATATTGGACTTATGTCCATATGCAACATGCTTCAAAGTGTTTAAGTATCATATTTTTGTATATGGTTAAGTTTTGGACAAAACGGATTTCCATTTGAAAAATCCAAGTTTGAAAAAATACGGGTTTTGGTTTTCGGTAATTTTTCCATAACACAAAAATGGTTCAAAAAGTTTAAAATTTGTGTTGGAATTTTTCACACAAGTTTGTATTTCAATGTATTATGATAAAACTATTTTTGTGAAATTTTAGAAGTTTTATGGGATTTTTCAGAGTAATAAAAACTCAAGTTTTCAGTTCCTTAACCTTGCCTGCCAGGCTCTGGCGGTCGACCGCACGGTCGACCGGGCCAGGAGCCGGTCGATCGGAGCGATCGACCGGACGTGCACACAAACGTGCACGCAGCCAGCCCCTTGGGCCGGTCGACCGAGCGGTCGACCGACTGAAAGCAACCCACTCTCGGGTTGCTCCGGTCGACCGGGCGGTCAACCGGCAGTCACTAACGGTCAAATTTAGATCGTTGGCCGGTCGACCGGATGGTCAAATCTGACCATAATTGGCTGCAACGGCTAGTTCTTTGAAGAAGCTATAAAATGGGTTTTCTCTTAATAGTTTGGTACAAGTTTTAGAGAGCTAAATTTCTGATCTTACTAGTGTTCTTACAGCAATCAAAAAGAAGTTTTTGGGCTCAAATCTTTACATTCTATTTGGTGTTTTCTAGGGTTTTGGAAAATCAAAGAAAAGTGATTTTTGGGAAAAGTGTTTTGATTCAACTTCTTTATCTTAACTTCTAGTTTTTCCCAAGGATTTTCTTTGAGTATTTATTTTCCATTCCTTTGGTTTTTCTCACACTTGAGCTTCATTCTACCTATCTATAGGATCTTTGTGTTTGTGAGAAAAAGAGATTAGTTTGCGATCTTTTGATCACCAAGTTGTAAACCCTAATTATTGCTCGGCTTTGTGCCTTTCCCTCATAGTGTTGAGAAGGTTGTGCAATTGGGTTGTATCCCTCAAATTGTGAGGTGATCCTTATTTTGCTTTGTGCTTATCCCTCAAGTTGTGAGGTGATAGTTTTGTTGGCTTGGTGCTTAGCCTCTTGTGAGAGGTTGTGGTTGTAAAGAGAGGAGTTGGGTACTCCTAGTTATTGTATTGCCTCAAATCCTCGGTGGAGGTTCCCTGTGTGGGAGCCTGTGTGGACAAGCTAGTGGATTCGTAATTCTTCGGGTGAAGGCGGGGATGTAGAGCTGGGTGCTCGAACCTCGAAACAAATCTTGTTGTTTGCGCTTGATCCATTGACTTTTACTTTCTCTCTCTTTACTTTGTGCATTGATTCATATTGCTATATCTATACTTGCTTGTGTGTTTGTGTGCCTCACTTATACTTAACCACGAGAGCTTTACATAGCGCCTCAACTCTTATTCAGAGGAATCAAGAGGAGTTAGTCCAGAGCCCTTCACCGGGAATTCGGCTACACTCGTTGGTTGTATTAAGTGTTGTTGCAATTAGTTTTTAAATTCCGCATTCAGTTCATTAGATTAGCCTATCACCTATTCACCCCCCTAGGTGATTTCAATTGGTATCAGAGCCTACGCTCCTGATATTAGGTTTAACCACCTAGGAGTGTGATCTTGGTTGCTAATCTTCATTTACATTTTCATTTGCACACATTTTGTTTGCACTTATGGATAGCCCTCCCATGTTTGATATCTCTAAAATTGACACATGGAAGATATTGATGAGTTGGCATTTAAAAGCCCTACGATACAATGTTTACAAAGCCATTACCAAGGAATCCCACCCTAATGATAGCAAGCATATAGAGGCCAATGCAATAGCCCTAAAGGCACTTAGATCATCTCTTCATAAAGAATATTTACATGTGTTTGCTAACTATGATTCTGCTTTTACAGTATGGAGCATTTTGACTTCTCCCGAGCTACCAAAGATTATCAAAAGAAGAGGAGATTTAGGAGAGACAAGTCCGATGAACATTGCCTCATGGTCCAAGGAAATAACTCCCTTGAGGTACAATCGAAAACTCAACTAGATGCTAGCACTAGTTCCTATTGCTATGGGTGTTTAGAAGTACAAATCTTAAATGTAGAACTTGCTACAAAGTTTGAATTTTTTTTGGAAAAACATGATCTTTTGAAAAAGAAGAATTTTGAACTAAAAGAAGAAAATAAGGATTTGTGTTCAACATTTGATTTGATTTTGCAAGAGAAGGAAGAGATTTCTAGTGAACATGACTCACTTAAATCTCAACTAGACCTTGCCCTAAAGGAAAATGAATTTTTGAAAAGTAAAAATGATTGTGATGATGTTTTGAAGAACAATGAGGTTTTATCTTCAAAATTAGATTTTATTTTAAAAGATAATCATTCTTTGAAAAATGAAATTGATTTTATTTCAAAAGAATTAGATTTAGTTTTAAATAAAAATAAATCTTTGAAAAATGATATAGATTCACATGTTGCCATGCTAGTGTAGCTTCACCTAGCTCACCTATTGCATGTTCCACTTCTTCTATAATTGAAAATGATATAAATTATTAAAGAAGAATATGGATTGTTTGGGCTCCACTTTGAGCCATTGTGCCATTAACTATACACGCTTGGAATCTTTGTTTCGAAAGAAACAAGTTCCTATTATGCATGCACACAATCCACGGCATACACATGCTCCTCACGGTCACAAACATCACACTATGTATGCTCATGTGTACATTTGTACACATTGTGGACGTAAGGGCCACCTTGCTAAATTTTGCTATGATCGTATACATTATTCTAATTTAGCAACTAAATTTGTTTGGGTTAGAAAAGAAACTAACCCCCATGGACCTAAAAGAGTATGGGTACCAAAGACGACCCCTATTGTATTTGATGTAGGTGTGGGCTCTCGCATGACGTGAGAGTGACGGTACCTTGAGGTGAATGCGTTTCGAGCTTCATGATGACTATTTGGATGCATCACTTTCAAGGAAAGTTTGGTGGGAGGACCACCTTGGTTTGGAGAACTAGAGAGGTGTCTTCATCGGTTTTGGTATCGATCTCTAACTTCTGTTTATATTTGCATACTTTTCATGTTCATCGATTTATAGCATGTTTTGATGTTTATAGATTATTTTGATAATGCCATGATTATTAGATCATTGACATGCATATATAGCATTTGAGATCACCCATGTTTATATGGACCCATATGTTGTGTTCTCACCATTGTTTAGCTATTATGTATATCATAGTTCTAATAACATGTAGATTTACATAATGATCTTGTTTATGTTTTTCATGTTGAGTTATGTCTCGTTTTATGCTTCATGTTTTGAATATATGTTTAGATATTAGTTTTCATTAAAATTAGGATATATACTTATACATATAGTGGGCCACAAATAGATCATTATATGTTTGTACTTGAACGCTCATTTGTACCCATTAGATGTGCTAGTATAGTCTAGTTTTGATGATTCATTCATTCTAACTTGTATTTCCCATTTATGGACATGTTTTATGATCATGTGTTTTTATTTCATGTATATGTTTATTTTGTCAAACCTTAAGATATACATGTATACCACTTGAGTCATGTGTTTTCATGCAAATCTTTATTATGGACTCAATTGTGTTTAAGGATATGTATGTATACTTCTCGTTTTGTCAAAACATACATATACCTTGAAGTACAAATTGCTTTTTAATGAAGATCATCAAAATTAAATTTTCATGATTTTCATGTTCTCATGTTTAAAGGAATTTTAATTGAGCTTAATTGCACACTTTCATGATAATGTGTTTCACATTACAATTGTACACTCACTTTATTTGATGGTTTCTCATGATTTTGTTTTCATGAGTATGATATGTACCTTATTGATTTCGAGTGTTTAGTGCCATGTGATTTACATGTGTTTCATGAAAAATATTTTTATTTTATTCCTTACTTGAAGGATTTCGTACTAGTTTACAAATTGTTCTTTTAACTAGTTCGTATTCTTCAATATGGTAGAGTTTTCAAACATACTATATTTTCAAACCTATTTTTGAAAACCCTATCCATTAAAGGGCGGTTGGTTGGGAGACCATGTCTTGTATGATATTTATTGAAAATCATTTTAAAACATGTGCATGAAATGGGTGGTAGGTAATATGAGGTATACACTTGATCTTTTTATAGTGTCAATTGGTATCATTGAATCCTTTCAATTGGTATCAATATTGACATTCCTTTTGTATACTTATATATGTTTTATTTGTGCTTACTATATCTCTATATTTTTTAGCACAAATTTTAATTATGCTAAGCTTGTTCCTTAATGTCTATCATGTTTCAATTGATTAGTTTTCAATTGGTATCTTTATACAAGCTTATGCATCGTTATATTTGGTATTCCATAAAGGGGAAAATTCAACTTGATATTTTGTTTACCGATGATTTCCACTCCTATACTTTATGATGGAAAATGAAAATTGACTTTAATTTGGTATCATGTGTTCAAAATGAAAAATATTCACAATTGGTATCAAGATTTTGTTTACTTTCAATGGTATCTATTGATCTATTTCTTTCAATTGGTATCCATGAAAATTTATATTGGTGTCTTAAAATTTGATTTGTTTGATGTCACCCCTTTATTGATTCTTTGTTTCAAACAAAAGGGGGAGAAGAATGTTTTTGATTTTTTACTTTAACCCCTTGACAAAAAGGGGGAGAAGTATTTCAGTATATATATGTATGTTTTTAGAAAAAGGATTTATGTTCATACATATTGTTTTGTTTTGAAAAAAAAAAATTTGATGTGTTTGTTTCATGCTTGTTTATGCATGTTCAGTATATATATGCATGTTTTTAGAAAAAGGATTTATGTTCATACATATTGTTTGTTTTGAAAATAAAAAAAGAGAGAATTTGATGTGTTTGTTTCATGCTTGTTTATGCATGTTTATCTCCTTATATTTGCATACTTGTTTTATGAGCTTTGTTTTGTTTTGAAAATAAAAAAAAGGAGAATTTGATGTGTTTGTTTCATGCTTGTTTATGCATGTTTATCTTCTTATATTTGCATACTTGTTTTATGAGCTTTCATTGCATATTTAGTTGTTTATTGTGATGCATGAGTTAAGGGGGAGCTTCCTTGAAGCTTAATCCATGCATATATAACTCCATGAGTTTTGTCATCATCAAAAAGGGGGAGATTGTTGGCCCAGAGGCCTTCCACTCTAGTTTTGATGATGATTAACTCATGTAATTATGTGTACTAATAATCTTGTGATTTTAGTTTCAGATCTCTAATCAAGATGTTAGTAGGTGACTAGCTTCAACAAAGGTATTTTGGAGCTATTCACATGGTGATTCAAGAGCCCGAGCGACAAGATCATATATAGCACTCATTGGAGTCAAGCTCGGTGAATCACGGTTTGGATCGAGTCGGCTTGAAGACGGAGTTCGTCAAGAAGACCTCGGTACCTAGTTTAGTTTATGTTTTAGATCCATTTGTAAAGATTAGAATAGTGTGATATGCTCAAGTTCAATACACACACATGTTTTATGTTTTGGATATTGGTTTTCGGTTTTTCCGTTTTTGTTTAACCGATCTTAGTTTTCATGAATAGATATTGATTCAAAATAAGTTTACATGGTTTAAATGTATATTAGATATGTTCTATATACATGTATGCTTCATATCTTAAACAAACTTATTTTGATTCAATATTCATGAGTTTGGTGTTTTGGTATTTTTAACAAAACATATATTTGGAATTAAAGTCAAAAACATGGATATACATATGTTTCATGTATATTGGACTTATGTCCATATGCAACATGCTTCAAAGTGTTTAAGCATCATGTTTTTGTATATGGTTAAGTTTTGGACAAAACGGATTTCCATTTGAAAAATTCAAGTTTGGAAAAATATGAGTTTTGATTTTCGGTAATTTTTCCATAACACAAAAATGGTTCAAAAAGTTTGAAATTTGTGTTGAAATTTTTCACACAAGTTTGTATTTCAATGTATTATGATAAAACTATTTTTGTGAAATTTTAGAATTTTAATGGGATTTTTCAGAGTAATAAAAACCCAAGTTTTCAATCCCTTAACCTTGCCTGCCAGGCTCTGGCGGTCGACCGCACGGTCGACCGGGCCAGGAGCCGGTCGACCGGACGTGCACACAAACGTGCACGCAGCCAGCCCCTTGGGCCGGTCGACCGAGCGGTCGACTGACTGAAAGCAACCCACTCTCGGGTTGCTCCGGTCGACCGGCGGTCGACCGGCCAGAGAGCCGTTGCTCTCTGGTTCCGGGCTCGGTCGACCGGGCGGTCGACCGGCAGTCGCTAACGGTCAAATTTAGACCGTTGGCCGGTCGACCGGGCGGTCAAATCTGACCATAATTGGCTGGAACGGCTAGTTCTTTGAAGAAGCTATAAAATGGGTTTTCTCTTAATAGTTTGGTACAAGTTTTTAGAGAGCTAAATTTCTGAACTTACTAGTGTTCTTACAGCAATCAAAAGAAGTTTTTGGGCTCAAATCTTTACATTCTATTTGGTGTTTTCTAGGGTTTTGGAAAATCAAAGAAAAGTGATTTTTAGGAAAAGTGTTTTGATTCAACTTCTTTATCTTAACTTCTAATTTTTCCCAAGGATTTTCTTTGAGTATTTATTTTCCATTCCTTTGGTTTTTCTCACACTTGAGCTTCATTCTACCTATCTATAGGATCTTTGTGTTTGTGAGAAAAAGAGATTGGTTTGTGATCTTTTGATCACCAAGTTGTAAACCCTAATTATTGCTTGGCTTTGTGCCTTTCCCTCATAGTGTTGAGGAGGTTGTGCAATTGGGTTGTATCCCTCAATTGTTAGGTGATCCTTGTTTTGCTTTGTGCTTATCCCTCAAGTTGTGAGGTGATAGTTTTGTTGGCTTGGTGCTTAGCCTCTTGTGAGAGGTTGTGGTTGTAAAGAGAGGAGTTGGGTACTCCTAGTTATTGTATTGCCCCAAATCCTCGGTGGAGGTTCCCTGTGTGGGAGTCCTGTGTGGACAAGCTAGTGGATTCGTAATCCTTCTGGGTGAAGGCGGGGATGTAGAGCTGGGTGCTCGAACCTCGAAACAAATCTTTTTGTTTGCGCTTGATCCATTGACTCTTACTTTCTCTCTCTTTACTTTGTGCATTGATTCATATTGCTATATCTATACTTGCTTGTGTGTTTGTGTGCCTCACTTATACTTAACCACGAGAGCTTTACATAGCGCCTCAACTCATATTCAGAGGAATCAAGAGGAGTTAGTCCAGAGCCCTTCACCGGGAATTCGGCTACACTCGTTGGTTGTATTAAGTGTTGTTGCAATTAGTTTTTAAATTCCGCATTTAGTTCATTAGATTAGCCTATCACCTATTCACCCCCCTTCTAGGTGATTTCAGCACAGACCCGTAGTGTGTGCAGCGCCAGGCCAGACCCGCCCTGGGCCTGGCCTGGCCCCCCCCGGCCGGCCCAGGCTTGGCCGGGCCTGGCCAGGGCCAGGCCGCCTGGGCCACAGCAGTGCCTAAAGGCCTTGTAAAAAAAAAAAAGAATTCCGAACCAGGCCTGGGCCTGGACTGGTCCGGTCTGGTCCAGCCCGGGCCTAACTTGGGCCTAGGCCTGGCAGCACAGGGCCAGGCCTGTATTTTTGAAAAAAAAAAGAAAAACAAAAGAAAAAAAGAAAAAAGGAAATCTGACCAGACCTGGTCCGGCCTGGTCCAGCCCGAGCCTGTACATGGGCCTGGGCCCTGTTCAAAGAAAAAGAAAGAAGGAAATAAAGAGATAAAGAGAGAGATGAATTGGCATATTAAAATAAATTATTAAAAATGCCAAAAAAAATAATAGAGAAAAATATAAATAATAATCTACACTACTTCTACTTTTCATGATAAAATTTTCAGAAGAATAGCAACATAAAGTAAATCAAATTACCCCTTTAAAGTCAGTTTTGTTAAATGGTAAATTCGAACCCGTTAAGAAATTTAATGTTAAAAAGCCTTTAAAAACCCAATAAAAGAAGATTTAAAATTAGTCAAATTAAACCTATTAATTTCATGTAATCCAGAGGACCATACTCCCAACTTAAGTTAATTAATCAAGATTAAATAAATAAAAGATCCTAACAATTTCTATTGAAATACTTTATGTAGATTTACCGGGATTCTATGATTTGCAGTGCTTTAGATTGTGATCTAGCTCAGGTGAGTGTTTCACTTCTTTGTTTAATTTTATTAAATTCTATTTGTGAGTGATTTCTCTTCCTTCTATAATTCTATTTTGTGAGTGTTTCCTTTCTTTATTTAATTTTATTAGTGAGTGTCACTTTTTTGTTTAATATTATTTAATTGTGATGTGAGTGTTCGTTCTTGTGCATTTCCTTAATTACCGTTGTCAGTATGCATTTACATGTTACACTTATCATTTTATGTGACTTTCTATTATATTTTACCAGTTTGATTACTTGTACTACTTCATGAGACATCTATGATTATTCACTTTATTTACGTAGTTGATAGGAGTTTGTATCTATGATTATTCACTTTTTATTATGAGATTGCGAAATCTCATATCTATATTGTAATTCCTCAAAGAAATGTGCTAGTTCATCCATAGTGAGATCATCATCATCAAGAGTGTTATCAAATGTTACCTTAGAAGCGTCGTCTCCTTGTGCCATGAAGCACATGTTGGCGGCGTCGTGCTCCTCTTCGGATTCCGACTCCGAATCATCCCATGTTGCGGCCAAGGCTTTCTTCTTCTTCCCATGCTTGGAGGTGGTTGCTTGGAGAGCGGGGCACTCGGCAATTAGGTGACCGATCTTCTTGCAATGGAAGCAAGGACCGGGTTCTTCTCTTTTCTTCTCGTACCTTCCTTGAGGTTTCCCTCTTCGAAAGTTGCTTTGCCGTCCCTTCTTGTAGAACATCTTGCCCACCTTCCGGATAAGCATGGCGAAGTCCTCATCGCAATCCTCCGATGAGTCGTCCTCTTCGTGTATGGTAGGAGCGGCTTTGAAGGCAATGGTCTTCTTCTTGGGTGCCTCCCTTTCTTCTCTAACCTTCATCTCCATCTCATGTGTCTTGAGATTTCCGATGAAGCCGGAGAAGTCCATCTCCTCTTTGTCGTTGAGCTCCTTGAGAGTGGTCGCCTTGACTTCCCAAGCTTTGGGAAGAGCTCTAATCACCTTCCTTATCTTTTGATCATTATCAATCTTGTCGCCTAAGGAAGAAAGAGCATTAGTTATTTTTGTAAAACGGGTGAGCATGTCATCAATGCTCTCATTATCAAACATGTAAAAATTCTCATATTGAGAACGTAGCAAGTCAACTTTGGCTCTCTTGACTTGAGACGTTCCCTCATGAGTCACAATGAGTATGTTTCAAACCTCAAATGCGGATTTGCAATTAATTATGCGTGCAAGGTCATCCTCATTCAATGCTTGGGTTAATGCATATTGTGCCCTAGCATTAGCCTCATAGTCTTTGGAAGTATCCTCGGACCATGTGCTCTCATCACTAGTGGGTTCAATGAAATCTTTGGTTATAGCCCTAGCTACCCTAACACCTAAGGATTTCAAAAATAGGTTCATCTTGACTTTCCAAATGGGAAAGTTCAAGCCATCAAATTTGGGTGGGGATTTAATGCTAGAAAAGTCCATGGATGCCATGAATGCACAAGCAAGTAAAAATGCAACAAAATGTATATAGCCAAATATGGATCTCCCTAAGGTGGTTAGACCTAAGTTGTAGGGTTAGGCTCTGATACCAATTGAAATCACCTAGAGGGGGGGTGAATAGGTGATGGCTATATGAATTATGACAATAATGCGGAATTTAAAATTTCACACACAAATAGCACAAATAAAGACTTGCAATAAATACAACAATAAAGGTGCAAGAATTAAGAGGAGTAGAGTTGAGAGAAAAATTGAGCAAACGCAAACGCAAGGATGTGTTTCCGAGGTTCGAGCCACGCTCTACGTCCCCGCCTTCACACTTGAAGGATTTGCACTACTATTGTTGATCCCACCGGATCGCCAATACAAGGACACACTTGTCCCTACACTTGTGATGCCGCAACACCACCCGAAGCTCACTAGCTCCCTTGAGGCCGATGCCTCTACAACTTCACTCAAAAAGAAAAGAGTGATCAACACTTGATCACTTTACAAAAGCTCACTAAGCACAATCCTAGAACCAAATATGTAGATGTAGATATATGGGATTGTGTAGTGCAAAGCTAGAGAGAAGTAGAGAGTAGGCTACAAGTTGGGTGTTGGGAATTTAGGCTTTGGAAATCTTTTGTAAAAGAAAGGAATTGAAATTCTTTGTCAAACTCTTGAGAAATCTTTTGGAATTGTTTTGCAATAGTTGTCTAATCAATCTGAGGTGACCCTCTATTTATAGGGGTCAAAACCAGCCTCACAAATTCGTTGATACCAAATCCCAAAAAGAGAATCAGCCAGAAAAATAGCTGTTGGATCTGTCAGAACTTTTGACAGAGTCCGGTCGACCGGGTCGGTCGACCGCCAACGGTCAAAAATGTGACCGTTGGGGCTGTCCGGTCGACCGGGTCGGTCGACCGAAAGATCCCGAGAACACACAAGTGCATCGGTCGACCGGGTCGGTCGACTGATATAGACGTGCACAGTATTGTGCACATCGGTCGACCGGGCCGGTCGACCGGTTACTGTGAGTTCTGAAAAACAGAACTTCCAGAACCAGAAATTTTGGTTTTTGGTTTTGGGTCTTGGGTTGGATTTTTGGAACTTGTAAAAACATAGAGTATGAGCATGTGTCATACTTCTATCATGTTAAAATAGTTTGATAAAAATCCTTTTGATAAAAACTTTTTTTTCCATAAATTGATTTTCCAAAACTATTGTTTTTCTAAAAATCTTATTTCCAAAATATGTTCTCTTTAGATCTAAGTTAGAAATGGAAATTGAAAATTCTTTTTGAAGCCATGAACCTAACTAAAAGGTGTGTGTGTGATAATCCCATAGCTCTACTTCTAATATCTAGCTTTGACAAAATATCTAAAGATAAAAAATAAAAAAAATACAACTCTTGTTTTTCTTTGTTGTCTTGGTCTTGTCTTGATCTTCATATCATCATCTTGATCCAAAGCATCCTAATTGTGCATAGCTTGGGAATCTTCATTTTGCGGCGAACTCCAAACTTGTGAGTCTTTTAGCGGAGCCGTCAAAAACAACCTGTTAAATAACCTGAAATATTCTGAAACACAAATGTTAAATACATAACTAAGTATGTTTTGGCTTGACACCCGCGTCTCAACATCAAGGCGCGTTGGCTTGACACCCGCGTCTCAGCATCAAGGCGCGTTGGCTTGACACCCGCGTCTCAGCATCAAGGCGCGTTGGCTCGATACCCGTGTCTCAGCATCAAGGCGCGTTGGCTCGACACCCGCGTCTCAGCATCAAGGCGCGTCGGCCTGACACCCGCGTCTCAGCCTCAAGACGCAAAGGTCTAAAACCCGCGTCTCAGTTATAACCGCCTTGGTTAAGGGACCAATTGCTGCCTACACGTAAGGGAAACCAGCCCCCATCGTGGCGTGTCTTTAGCAGGCACGTGGGTTAGTTACCGCCCATGTAGCGGGGAAGTGGCCCCTCATTGTGGAGCGTTTCCAGGGGGCACGTTCACCCCTGGGACCTCTATAAATAGCCTCGTTTGCTATGAGCAAGGGAGGAGAGAAGGGAGAAGAAGGCAATAGATCGGCGATAGGCATTAATCAGACAGAGACAGAGGGCGACACAGAGAGAAAAGAAGCAGATCAACTCTTCAGCAAGTTCGCTGCGTACGAGCTAGTTTTCGCCTACCTTCTCTTTTAGAGTTTTGGTAGACAGAGCTATGCCACTCTTTCTACCGGCCGAAGAGGAGATCCTAGAAGGACGGTCATCTGGTCAACGGAGAACAAGATTCACTCTCCACCGCCACACGAAGAACCCAGTATTAAACAAAGGGGGAATTCAAGATTCAATATTCTCCCTCCCTTGTAACCGGAAGGAACAGTTTTTGTTGTAATCCTTTTCATTTGATTCAAGGAAAACTTTTACTGCAAATTCTTGTCTTCTCCTTTCCCGGGTCATACAAGAGATGGCGACTCCGTTGGGGATCACTTTCGTCACTGACGAACAGATCGTGGCGCAGGATGACGTCCTCCGTAAGGGGAAGATGGTCGAATCGCTCGTCGTCGAGTTCGACCAGGCGAAATATGAAGAGTTTCTCTCTTCTGGCTCCAAGAGCCCAAAGACCCGCATCTGTCGCAGGGTCTCAGCGGGGAATGGCCCCGAAGCCCGACCTGAAGCTCTCTTGGGCGCCGTTGCTGCTGCCGACTGTGCCAAGCAAGGTACACGCGCCAACGCCTCTCAGAAGGCCCGCATGATCCCAAGCACAGTTGCTGTTGCGACCAACTCTGGCGCACAGAAGACCCGCGTCAGCGTCTCTCAGGAGACCCGCGTGTTTAAACTCTCTGATGATCAACATCAGGTCGTCGTTGGTTATTCTCCACCTCCACGACGCAACCGAAACGCCGAGCGTCGACAGAGGAGATGTGCGCGTCAGCTCCAAGTCGGAACCGTTGGTTGTCCAACTGAGGCTGGACGCGACGTACAATCTCGCGCCTTGCCCGCGCCACGTCCAGTACGTGAAATCCGCGTTTGGCGTCCCAAACGCGAGACTCCTCAAGTTGAGTCCTCTGAAGACCAACTTACCAAACGCCAAGGCGAAGCTTCTGCGTCTCGTCAAACGCAAGAAGCACGCGCCCACAGGCGTGGGGCCCAGCGGCCCATTCTCTCTCAAGTGTCTCTGCCCAGACGCACCAGGCAGCAACACGAGACTCGTGTTTCATCTCAGCAGAGACGCCAGACGCGCGTTACACAGCCGCGTCGCGAGAACCGCGTCCCTGAAGCCTGCGTCCAAGCTGTGCAGCACATGGATGCCTCCCGTCTCCGACGTTGCGAGGCTAGTCTTTTCAATCCCCCTCCCATGGATTTGAGGGATTATTTGACAAAGAAAAGAAGTGCCAATCAGGTCACTTCGTCATGCTGCTGCCAACGGCTTATCTCCATACTCTCTGGATGCCATTGCGAGTCAAGCGTGAACCAGCAGTCTTTGATCAGACAGCTGACCCTGATTCCCCCGTCAGCTAAAAGGAGGCGCTCTCACAGAAGGAGAACCTTCTCTGACGTAGAGTACCCGGAGCTCACTGCGAATATGACAAGCAGGAGCAAGGGAAAACAACTTGCAGTCAGCTCAGATGAGTCCGAGTCTGACTCTGAACCGGAAGGGGTGTACCGACACACTCGCACCCGGACGGGGGCCATTCCCCCAATTGACTATAATGCCTTAGCCCACGGCGTTGAAGTGAACGATTCTCACTCCGCCGTAGCGGGATCTAGGGCTTCGAACTCTTCCGTCGAGAAGGAGACCTCCGCTTACATGACAGGCACTCCTGACGAGACGGCTAGACGTTTAGAGCAGATCCAGAAGGCGCAAATGGATATGATTCTTTCTCAGCAAGAATCTATCAACTCCCTCAAGCAGGCAATTGCACAGCTGCTCGAAGACAGGAGGAAATCTCCTCCTAAAAAGTCAAAGGGCAATAGGAGAGAGGGAGAAAGCTCATCTTCCGAACCTGCTGAGGAGGCGTGGCAATCTACTGCGGACTCGCCCAAATCCTCGTCGCAAGTAAAGGGTGACCAAGACCAGGGAAAGGCTCATGCTAAGAGAATGAGTCAATTGGAGCGACGCCTCGAGGCCCTTGCCAATCGCAAAGACCTCCAAGAAGCAGGAGTGGTCCGGCCCTATCCGGCTGAGTGGGACTTAGTTCCATACCCTCCTAAGTTCAAGGCTCCAACCCTCCAAGCATTCGACGGGAAGGGGTCACCCAACCAGCACATCTACTACTTCAAATCCCAAACCGGGAATGTCGTAGACAACGATGCTATCCTGGCGCGTCTGTTCATCGGCACCCTGAAAGGGTTGGCCTTTGAATGGTTCATGAAGCTCCCAGAAGGTTCTATCAAGAACTGGGGCAATCTGGAGAAGCTGTTCTTAACACGCTTCTTCGAAGATGACTCCGAAGTCATGATGCCCACCCTTTTGGCTACCAAACAGCGGAAAGGGGAGTCCGTCAAATCTTTCGTGGAAAGATTTCGGAACATGGCACTCCGGTGTCCAAGCGGTATGACCCAGGCCACCCTGGTGGAAACATGCCGCCACAATCTCCAAACCTCACTCCTTGCTCAAATAGGAGTTGCTGAAAGCCGCACCTGGAAATAATTAGTCCAACAAGGTGAGCAGGCTGAGGAGATCGTCGCCCGCGTCAGAGCGGAGGAAGGTAAGCCTAGGCCGGAAAGGTCGACAAGGCGTGCGCCAGACACATCCCTCCAAACAAAGCGGAAGGATAATTTGGCAACGGAGACCAAATCCCCCGCCAAACCTCAATCAGGCAGGGCGAGTGGCTCTTCAAGTCAGCCTCGCGCCAACAAACAATATTCCTTCAAGGAGGAACATGTCGATTCACTCTTCAAACTACTTAACAAGAGCAATCGACTGAAGCTCCCTGAAGCTAGGCGCCCCGAAGAAGTCGGCAAGACCGACAATCCCACCTACTGTCTATACCACAGAATGTTGGGATACCCTACCAAAAGCTGCTACGTCTTCAAGGATGTCCTTCAAGCTCTGATTGACGCGGAGGTGTTAAAGCTCCGACCAGAGCAGAAGAAGGTGACGGCTAATGTGACGTCAGCTCTCTAGTTCGGAAGACAACCCCCAACGCCTGCGGGGGTGATCCCTATTCCAAGAGGAGAACTGAGAATAGTCAACACAGACCCTCACCAGCAGCAAGAGAAAGGCTTGGTACCCGTCCCTACACCTCAAGGGGAAATCATATGGGTCCACCCTGATCTTGTCAATGAACAGCAATGGACTACTGTAACCAATAGGAAATCCAAAGGCAAGGCAAAAGCCTCATCTTGCAATGTGGTATGTGCCTCTTCCCGAGAAGCGGAGACTGATATCCCTTCACTGACCGACTCAGAGGAGGAAACGTTAGTCTTGGCCGCAGAGCCCAACCAACCAATGGCGGGAACCCGTTCAGGACAGGCGTACTTGAAACAGTACGACGAGACGGCAGTAGCCCCTCCACAACCAACTGTGGAGCCAGTCAGGCCCTCCACCAAGCCACCTATGGAGAAGCAGAAGGAGACGAGATTTTCTCGAGCCCTTCAAAAGGGCATCGCGGAAGGATCTACAGCACCTTACCGCTTTGATGTCCTGGCTCAGTTGGCCAACATTCCGGCACGCATTACCTTGTATGAACTTCTTAGACTATCAAAGTCTACCAGGGAAGCTCAGCAAGAAGCTCTGGCAAATGCTGAGGTCTTTATGACCCAGGTGCCGAAGGAGGAAGATGTAGAGCATTGCCTCCACACCTCCCAGAATGCCCCCTGCATCACCTTCACGGCAGATGATATGCAGGTTAAAGGGAAGCATGATCGACCCCTGTACTTCACAGGGTATATTGGATCGTCTGAGGTGAACCGCATCCAGGTAGATCCAGGGTCCGCGTTGAGCATCATGCCTCGCCGGGTCATGCAACATCTCGGCATTCCTACCCATCGTTTGAGCCCCACCCAGACGACTATCTATGGGTTCAATGCCAACCAGACCCGTCCGATGGGGAAGATCAAGCTCAGGTGTCAGATTGGAAGCCTCAAATCGGAAGTGACATGCTACATCATCGACGCTGACACTTCCTACAATCTATTGCTAGGACGACCATGGATTTATCGCAACTCCATCGTTCCCTCCACTCTCCACCAAGTCATGAAATACATTGACGGGAGTGGAAATGTGCAGACGTTGATCGCCGAAAGGTATCCGTTCAAAGGGGTCGAGAATTATTTCACCGACTCTTTGCTGTACCAAGATCCGGTGGAGACGGATAAAACCCCACAACCAGAGGAGCCAGACTCTGGTAATGAGGCTGACACTGAGCCTGAGAAAAAAGAGTGCCTGTGGGAGTTAGAACCACTTGTAACAGGCACTAATAAGCCCGATGTCGATAATACCACCGATGATGTAGGCGGTTGGTATATTAATGAAGATTTAGATTTTGCGTATTTTTCTGTGTGTGCTTCTGATTCAATACCGTCAGATACTAGCACTGATATAGATGACGATCCCTGGTCGGCAGTAGATGCTTTGACATCGTTGCATGTACCAGTGAAGTCATCCTTCGAGATATACCGAGACAATGGTAATGCGCAAGAATCTATATTCATGGTTCCAGCCAGACGAAAAGGCCAAAAACCAATTCTTTTTGGGAGAATCTCGTCTGAGCCAATGCCCCGCGAAGACTCAGAAAGTGAGGAGGAATCCCCTCAGCTCAATCATTATGAACCAAAAGCGCTCAAAATGATGAAGCGCATGGGGTACGATCTAACCAACAGACCCGGGTTGAACTTCGGCAAAGGGAGGAGAACGCTACTTCGATCCTTTGTGCCGAAAGGGAAGGCCCCCGATTATTATCATCGGACGCGCCGGGGGTTAGGCTACGTATCAACTCCGGTCCCATCAGCCTCCGATTCTCAAGAATCGTCGAGCAACGATTACTCTTCAGACACATCATCTTGGGGGTCAGATGTCAGTGTCGGCAACATCTTCAAGGAACTTTCAGTGAACATGGTTTCGACAAGCCACCTGGAAGATGGAAATGAAGAAATGATCCAATCTGATACAGATCCTTGGATCAAACATTTAAATGCTCTTTGGGACACTCGCTTTGAACAGCGCGAGCCACCCACAGAAGACAAGGTTGTTCATATCAACCTAGGAGATGAGGCTAATCCTAAGCCCATCTTCATAAGTGACGGCCTATCACCATCGGAGAAGAAGGATCTAATATCTCTTGTACAAGAGTATATAGACGTCTTCGCCTCGAATTATGAGGACATGCCAGGACTTGATCCTCAAGTGGCCATGCACCGCCTCAACATCAATCCGGACGTAAAGCCTGTCAAACAATAGCAGCGACGGTTTCGCCCAGAAATAATGGAGGCAATTCAATCAGAAGTCAGAAAACTTATTGATTCTGGCTTCGTCAGGGAAGAACAACATCCCGACTGGGTAGCCAACATCGTCCCCGTCTCCAAGAAGAACGGGAAGATCCGGATTTGCATCGACTTCCGCGACCTAAACGAGGCCTGCCCCAAGGACGAATTCCCATTGCCGATCACAGATGTCATGATTGACAATACTTGTGGATTCGAACGAATGTCCTTCATGGACGGATTCTCAGGATACAATCAAATCAAAATGTATCCTGACGACGAAAAGCATACCTCCTTCAGGACACCTCTAGGGGTATATTGCTACATCGTCATGCCCTTCGGACTGAAAAATGCAGGGGCAACATACCAAAGGGCCATGAACGCCATTTTCCATCAGCAAATACGCAAAACGGTAGAATGTTATGTTGATGACATCGCGGTAAAAAGCCGCACTAAAGGTGATCACATAGCGGACCTGAAGGTGGTCTTCGACATCATGCGGGCTCATCAATTGAAGATGAATCCTACAAAGTCCTTCCTGGGGGTGGCCAGTGGCAAATTCCTAGGATTTGTTGTAACTTCCACAGGAATTCACTTGGACCCGGAAAAGATCCGCGCTATCCAGGAGATGCTACCCCCGAGAAGCCTCAAGGAGCTCAGGGGATTACAAGGACGATTGGCGTACATCCGCAGGTTCATCTCAAACCTTTCCGAAAGATGCCAACCCTTCGCTAAGCTGATGAAGAAGGGTGTCTCGTTCATTTGGGACGACGCTTGTCAACAAGCATTCGAGGAAATCAAGCAATACCTCACCCAACCACCAGTCCTTGCAGCCCCGGTATCCGGAAAGCCGTTTCTGGTGTACGTCCGAGCAATGGATCATTCTTTGTGAGCTCTACTAGCTCAGAATGACGATCAGGGGCGTGAGCAAGCAATCTACTATCTGAGTAGAACAATGATCGGAGCCGAACATCGGTATAACCCGATCGAGAAGGAATGTTTGGCACTGGTGTTCGCTATCCAGAAAATGCGACACTATCTGGTAGGCCAAACTATAAACGTCATATCAAAAGTCAACCCCCTGAGGTTACTTATGACTAAACCTTCATCGCTAAATGGCCGACTGGCAAAATGGGCCATATTGCTCTCCCAATATGAGATGCGCTTTTTACCACAAAAGGCCATTAAGGGACAAGCAGTCGCGGATTTCCTAGCTGATCACCCAGATCCGAGGGCAGCCAAAGTTTACGAGGATCTCCCAGATGAAGTGGCCGAAGTCTGTTTGACTCAGACATCGTTTGAAAGTCAAGTATGGCAACTCTTCTTTGACGGTGCATCCAGAACAAGCCCGAAGGGACACGTAGTAGCGGGGGTAGGAGTAGTACTCGTATCCCCACAAAATACGTGATTCCCCGAGCTGTCTCATTAACTGAGCCATGTTCCAACAATGTGGCGGAGTACAACGCTCTTTTGATTGGGATGCAATTCGCCGATGAGATTGGCGTTAAAAATCTCGAGGCATATGGCGACTCCAAGCTTATCGTCAGCCAAGTTCGCGGGGAGTACGAAGTCAGACATGAAGACTTAGTACCCTATTACAACGCGACTATCCGCATGGCCGAGGGGTTTACAAGCTTCTACATCGACCATGTGCCGCGCAGGCAAAATGCGCACGCAGATGCACTCGCATCCCTGGCTGCCTCCTTAGCTCTTCCAGCTGGAGCAATGGAGAAGATATTCGTCTACAGTCATGACCTGTATTGCTCGAGAAATGCTCTCGAGGATTATCAGGAGTCAACGGGAGGTCGTCACCGCGAAGAAGCACTTGAAGCATCAACCGGTCCAGAGCTTAAAGACTGGCGATTCCCCTATATCGACTACGTCTTGTACGACATCCTGCCTGAAGACACCAAAGAGGCGGCTGCCATTCGAAGGAAAGCCCCTAAATTTTACTACAATGCGATTACACGAACATTGTATCGTCGATCGCATGACGGGGTCTTACTCCGTTGCCTCTCACCAAAAGAGGCACAAGAGGTATTGAAAGAGCCCATGACGGTATGTGTGGAGCCCATCAACCTGGCCCAAAACTGGCACATCGACTCCAAAGATTGGGTTACTACTGGCCCAAGATGATTGCCGATGCCGTCACTTATGCCAAGAGATGTCACGCCTGCGAAGTGCATGGCGATTTCATCCATCAAGCACCAGGCTACCTCCACTCTACGGCCTCTACCTGGCCATTTGAAATGTGGGGCATGGACGTGGTTGGTCCTATCAGCCCACCATCATCAAAAGGACATCGGTTTATTTTGGCAATAACCGATTACTTCTCCAAATGGGCCGAAGCTGTTCCTTTGAAGGAGGTAAAATCATCTAACGTGATCAAGTTCGTGAAACATCACGTTATTTACCGTTTCGGTGTACCTCGACGAATTGTCCATGACAATGGACCTCAGTTCATCAGCCAGGCGTTTCAAAGATTCTGCGCTAAGTTCAGAATCAAGAGTGTGTCCTCAACGGCATACTATCCTGCCGCTAATGGCCTCGCAGAAGCTTTCAACAAGACTATTGGCAAGCTTCTCAAAAAGTTCGTCTCGAAAAGTTAACGAGACTGGGACGACAAGTTTGGTGAATGCTTATGGGCATACCGCACAACTGTGCGAACCCCAACTAAAGCTACGCCATTTTCTTTGGTCTATGGGTGCGAAGCCGTGCTCCCACTGGAAATCCAAATTCCATCTCTACGCGTCGCCTTGACAGCGGAGATGACGACCGAGGAGAAGCATCGACAGCGACTCCAAGAACTGGAGGCCTTAGATGATAAGCGTCTGCAGGCCCAACAGCAAATCGAGCTCTACCAAGCTCGAATTACCAAAGCCTTCAACAAGAAAGTTAAAATGCGAACTTTCGAGAAAGGCGATCTTGTCTTAGCCGTCAGAAGACCCATGGTAATGACGCACAAGACAAAAGGAAAATTCCAACCCAAATGGGAAGGACCATTTGTAGTAGAGTCAGTCTACTCAAATGGGTCATATCGCCTCATAACCACGAATGGCGATACACTCATGATGCGATCAATGGCAGGTTCCTGAAGAAATACTATCCTTAGATGGTATTCTTCCGCTGATCAAGTTAAAAGTACACCTCTGATCAAAACAAGAAGAGCTTCTTCATTAATATCCAACGCCTCCGACGGCTAAGGATAGAGGAAAATATTGGCTTCCAAGCCCAACATAAGTCTTCGATAACTCATCATGTTGAGGGGAATAGCATGGCTAGCCCAACTCAAACGGTAGTTGGTAAAGGCACTTCAAACCCGTTGACAGCTGAGGATTTGCTAAAAATCCTAAGGGACACGTTCCCATTTGATCCGACGCCTCCGACGGCTAAGGATAGAGGAAAATGTTGGCTTCCAAGCCCAACATAAGTCTTCGACAACTCATCATGCTGAGGGGAATAGCATGGCTAGCCCAACTCAAACGGTAGTTGGTAAAGGCACCTCAAATCCGTTGATAGCTGAGGATTTGCTAAAAATCCTAAAGTGGACTTGGCTCCACTCCTTCCTCCAAAATCCCCTACCAATTCTCATCCACAGAATGGTAGGTCTACAAAATACAACCATTACTAAGTTAACACTATACCTCTGGTAATGGAAACTTTTCAATATTCCTTGTCGAGTACAAGTTTTGTTTGTCAACTCTACACGGAGTACCAAATTTTCAAATTTGCCAAGTTAACACTACACCTCTGGCACTTCAAAATTTTCACTTGTCAATAGAATGACAGGTCCTCAAATTACTCTTATTATGAGTCAATCTTTATCAAGTTAATATCACACCTCTGACAAATTACTGTTAAAGTTTAACACCACACCTCTAAACAGTAATCAAGTTTCTGCCAGGTTTAATATTACACCTCTGACAGTCACTTTTCTTCAGACTTCCATATCGAAGCTGAAATGGATGATGCTAAGTTAACACCACACCTCTAGCATCCAAGTCATTGCTAAGTTCAAAAATACACCTATGGCTTTGACCTTTCCCTCGGACTTCCTTATGCAAGCCGAGATGACCAATGCTAAGTTCAACATTACACCTCTAGCATTACCCTCACTGTCAAGTTAAACATTACACCTATGACAGTGACACTTCTGAGTTAAGTTAATATCACACCTCTGACTCACATCCTTGTCAAGTTAACATTACACTTCTGACAAGACTACTTCCAACCCGTTAAGTTAATATCACACCTCTGACGGTAGCAAACTTTCCTAGATTCCCCACGAGTCTAGTCCCACTTGTTATTCTCTTCAACAGAATAACAAGTCTACTTAAAAACATTGTTAGGTTAATACTACACCATCAACAGTGTTTCCATCAAATCCCCAGTTGAGCTCAATCAAGTTAATCCCAAACACTTGATAAAAGTTCACCCTCCCTGGGGGTACCAATTCTACTTGTCACTTTCTCTTATAAAGTGGCAGGCCCATCAAAAATTTCATCTCTGTCAAGTTAATATTACACCCCTGACAGTATCATGAGAGTTCCTGAAATAGGATCTTTTCTCCACAAAATTTGACTTGTTAAAATTTTCATCATAATTTTGATAAGCCAAAGATTCTTTGCTTCTATGCGTCTGACCAAAAAGAGACAAAAGAGTTCAAGACAATAGAAGAGACAAAAAGAAAAGTGTCACTTTTATTTATATCCAGGCATATGAAAGTGATACAAAAACGCTCTCTTATACAATAAGATTGAGTGTTACAGTCAAAACGCTCTCTTACAATAAGATGGAGTGTTACAATTAAGGAGTACAAAGAAGTCCCTCTCTCTCTCAGAGTTGCACTCACTCCTTAAAGCCGCGTCTGATTCCAAGTGCGCGATGTTTTGTGGCTACAATAGAAGCTGGTTACACCACGATGCATGATGTAAACATCGAAAGAGCCCTAGCTGACTAAGCTAAGAGCAATGGTGTTCTTGAGGTCTGGTGGCAGCAGAAAGTCCTGCAACCCTTCGTTCATGAACATATCTTTCCCCAGCAGACCATCCAGCAGACATGAAGAGTCCTCGATGTTACTTCTGGGGTGGGAGAGGAAGAGGATCCTACCTGCCACCTTATCCACTGTAGCCCCCTCGCCGCCATACTTACCCTGACCATCTCTTGCCAGCAGGCATGACTGGTGCAGTGGATCTGAAGAGACCTTGGCGAGGGTCGAGTCCTCGTCAGGGATATAATATATTCCCTTGTGGACGACGAGGACCATAATATATTCCCTTGTGGACGAACATCGAACAAGTCCGCCGGCTGAAATATTCTTCCAGGGGCCCAGCAAACCTGAAAAAGGACAGTCAAGCCTACCTGCAAAGGATAAATAAGAGGGTTAGCAAATCTGGAACTTGGTATACTTTAAAGAATATTAAGTGACAGACGCGGCTATTATGGAGAACTGCAAACGCGAGAATAAGCCCGCGCGGTGAGCCAAACTACTGCGTCAGCAGAAACAGACACGAATCAAAACTGCGTCTCATTTTGCGCCCGCGCCTAAAAGTGCAAGACGCGAAAAGACTCAGACGCTGAAAATTGCCATCTCCCTGTTGAATCAACAGGAGTTGCAAAATTCGGGTTTGAGACCCTTCAGCCCAAGTTGGAATTCATCTAAGTCAAGGGCCTTAAAACGCGAACTTCATGAGCAAAACCCGCGTCAAGTGCCAAGGACTTCAATACCCGCGTTCAGGGAAGCTCAAATCAATGGCACAAATTCCAGAAAAGGAATGCACCAAAATTTCATTCAGATGGTGACATCTCCTTAAGAAGGGCCAAGGTGCAGGCCTGGATGGACTAAAGACATCATGGTAAGTCGGGATGACATACCAGCAGAGGCCTCTACCAAGAGTTGGGCTCTCTGCATCCAAACGCGGACGAACAAGATGATCCAAGAGACGTTTTTTCTTGAAGAGACCAAACAGGAGCGTAAAAGCCCTGGGTCATCTTCATCCACAGAGCCATCTTCATCCATGAACACAGGATCCCTTTTAGAGACTTTGAAGGAAGCGAGACTTCTCAGAGCAAACCAAAGAAAGAACAGTCCAAGGTCTAGATTGTTAAAGAGGAAGAGGGTTAGCCATATTTATAGGCAGCCCTAATAACTGTCATTAATGGCGCGCTAATCGGAACCGTTGCCTTGATGGCCGCACGACTGCCAAAGTCCAATGAGAGACGGACGCGTGGAGGGTCGCTTTGGGAACCGTCGCAGACACTGGTCCCCAACCGCCAGCGCCGTTTTGCATTAAAGCGCATTAACGTCTAAGTCCAATGAAAAATCGATGCGTGGACAACTGCCTTGGAAAACAACGGATGACCCGGTTTCCCAATCGACAGTAAAGACTTGACGTTCAAAGACCTCCTAAAATCTTTATGTCAGGCTGCATGTAACGCCTCGGAAGTTGCACCAAGACGCAGGCGTAAAAGTCGCGTCCAGAAATCCGCGTCTCCCTTTCAGATTAAATGGCGTCCACCCGCGTTCCAGAAGAATGTCTGCGTCGCGTCCCTTCAGCAAACAATGCTGCGTCCCTCGCGTCTGCTCTGTCTGCGTCTTTCTCAGCAAGACAAATTCGCGTTTCACTCTGTGATTGACGCCGCGTCTCATCAAAAGGACTTAGTGAAATCTAAGTTCCTATGGAATGATGACCGCGTCTCACCCTGTGATTGACGCCGCGTCTCATCAAAAGGACTTAGTGAAATCTAAGTTCCTATGGAATGATGACCGCGTCTCACCCTGTGATTGACGCCACGTCTCATCAAAAAGACTTAGTGAAATCTAAGTTCCTATGGATGGATGACCGCGTCTCACTCTATGGATCAATGCCGCGTCTCATCGAGAAGACTTAGAGTCGACGTCGCGTCTCATTGAAAGAACTTAGTCTTACCTAAGTTCAGTATTCACAGTCAGTTATCAGGGAGTTGAATTCATCCACAGCTAAATAAAGAAGATGGAACAAAAACTTCAAAAACTTCTATTATATAGAAAATAGTAAAAGTGGATACAAACACTCTAATAGAATGTCCTCTTCTTTACAAAAAAAGGGGAAGAAGGAGAAAAGGCTAAAAGTCTTGATCCGGCAAAGAACGGATACGCTCCCTGAGACGATGCATCTCGTGCTGACGTGCCTTCTCAGCCTCCATCATGGCTTGGGCTCGCAGCTCCTCTTCAGATAAAAAGGGTTTTGCAGCCAGCTGTGCTCGCAGAGATTCCAACCTGGAGGAATGAATGGTCTGGCTTTCTTCAGCTCGTGCCTTCGCAGCTTGTTGCTCCTCCAGCCTCTTCCGGACGGTGGCAAGCGTCCTCTCATTATCCGCGATCATGGCTTCCGCCTTAGCGATGGCAGACCGAGCATTGGTAATGGCGAGCTCTGCGTTTTGCCGGATGAACTCGGATTCCATGGAATCGTCAGCCTGTTTCTGACATTCAGCTTGGGAACGCTCGAGATTGCGGACCTCTTCAGCAACTTGTGCTTCCACCTCCTGTCGCTCTTGTTCCTGGGTGGCTAGGAGCCTAGTCAAGATGACCTGGGCTTCTTGAGAAGAGCTAGCATTGTCCAAAAACTTCAGCTCTTTCAGGTCACTTCCCAATCGCTCCACCAACAGCATACACGACTTGGCAAGCGAGGAGCCTCCAGTTAATTCGATGTTACCGACCATGTTTCCAAGAAACGTCCGGGCAAAGTCAAAAGAGCTACGCCCAGACAGGATAAAATCGATGCACGATCGCATCGCGTCAAGGAACTGCTGCACCGTTTTGCGTGTCAGGAAATCCATGGTATCATCACCCGAGGTACTTCCCGACCCCCTTTCTATCATGAGGAAAGGGGTGCAAGCCGGCTCTTTTTGCGCGAAAGTCGTGCTGACCGTCGATACGTCAAGAGCGAGACTGGCCACTGGCGCTTCCGGAGGTGTTATCTCTGCAGGAACCTCCACAGCTAATGATGGAGTAGTAAGCGCAACCTCTTCAGAAGCTTCAACCGAGACCTGAGCTGTGTGGCCTTCTGGAAGGGTACCGACCGTCGGACTCTCCATTTGAGCCCCCTCAGTTCTCTCTGCAAGTTATCGTGACATTAGCCACAAAGGAGATTAGCGAAACATTTAAAATATCAGAACTTCCTTACCATCTGGGAGGTCCAGAGATGTCGAATCCTTGGGCGAATCCTGCGGAGTGGAAGTCTCCCTGGCTTCAATGGTAACCTCTTCACCCTGCAGAGTGGGTTCTTCCCCAGCCTTAGGGGTTGCCTCCTCTTCCGCAAAATGGAAGGCTCTCCAATTTCAGTAGTTGCCCTCTCTGGAGTTATCTCAGCAACTGAAGCCTTGACTCCTTCGGACTGGGTCAGTTCTTTTACCGTCTCCTCGATATGCGAGGAGATTACAGCTTCAACATCCCCGGCCAACCCTGCAGCATAAAAGAAGAATGTTAAAACATCCTCTTCAAAATGAAAAGGGAAATTAGGTCAAAAGGCGAAAAGAGTACCTTCAGCGGGAATAATCGCCAGCTGTGATACCGTTGATGGCTCACCCCCGTATATTTCTTCCTCTGAGATGTGGGAGAACTTACTCGGATCAGGAAGAGCGGGTTCATCGCCGTAGTCGACCTCGTCTTCAAAGTCGCTTTCCCCTGAGAGTGAGGAAGACGATAGCGCCACGCGCGAGACTTCTGCAACCGGAGCCTTGCCACCAATTACCCCAGTGGTAGGACTGGGGTCAACTGCCCGAGGACTGGAGATGAAGACACAAGGCGACCCAGGTTGCTGTGCCTCATCCCTCCCTTCATGAGCAAGTAAAAACCCGAGTTGAACTGAAATCCCCGGAATATCGACATCTCCTCCACTCATGATGTCGACCTCTAGCTGCTCATCCTCGTCAGTAGTGGTGGCTCTGTCAACGAGCTCCCCTTCCTCCGCAGACCTACAGTCTCTGCTGCTTGACCTAGGGGCACGGACTAAATGAACATCCTCTTCAGCTATATCTTCTTCCCTAGGTACCTCAACAACAGCAGGAATGTCTTTGGATCGGGAGACTTCGGTTGTCAAGTCTCTCCGAACCTTCTTGGGAGCAGGTTCAGCAGTTGAAGCAGAGCGTTGACGACGCTTGCTTACCACCTGTCGAGTCTTTGTTGCTCGTGGCTCCGCCCTTGCCGCTTGCGGCTCCTCCCTTGTTGGTCGCGGCTCCGCCCTTATTGCTCGTGGCTCCCTTCCCGACCTTCTCCCGACCTCCTTCTGGGCGTTCAGGTACTGGTCGATGAGTTTCGAGGGTTTACCAGACTCTGACCTTGCCTCGAGACTAGCATTGATGCTCTCAATACATGAAGACCCCGGAGCGAAGTCCGGTGACTGGTTAACCTGAGAATACCAGGTACAGAAGGTGAAGCTCATACGGCACTTGGACCCCTCGATAGGTAGACGGAAATTTGCTCCTGTCCCTCCGGCCACACTATAGTACCAAGCCCGAGCACCTTCGAACAAGTTCCCTTCGAAGGCGAGTCGAGCATTGGGATTCCCGACGTAGAGTTGATCGTAGCCGAACTGTCGAGCAAAACGACTCGGCATATACGGCTCGATCGTGCATGAAGTCCCTTGTCGGAAGAGCACATACCCGGGCCGAATATTGATCAACCACTAGAAGACTCCCGCGGACAACCTCGTGAAGCCATCTGGGCCCGCGGAATCAGCAAATAGATCCCCGAAAGATGCACCAGGGATCTCGGGGAAGCAGCGATTGAGCTGGTAGTTCGCAGAATTCGAAAGTCGCTTCCGGACGTAATATATATAAAGATCACGCCAGCTCGAATCCTCCAACCGCTGTACAAAAGGGACGGAACTCTCCCTCCAACGCACCGCCGTCATCAGAGAAGGGCAGTGCATCACGTACCAAGCCATGAGGTACGTATAAGGCAGCTCGATTCGAGGGTTGGGGCGCTTCACCGTCGGATTCCCCTCTGAGTCAACATACAGCTTGCCGTGGGAGTCGACAGTTTTCGGCACCTCGCAGAAACTCTTGGTTAGCACCCGCAACCCGCTCTGAATGCCAGCCACCACGGCCGGGAGAAGTGCTATAGGGTTGCCATGAGCCAGGAGCACCGCCGGGTACACCACGTCAGCAACAATAGCTTCATGTGGCAGCGTGGGCACCACACAACGCTTTAGCCACAGCATCAAGAAGCCTGCCAACAGTGCCCTGTCGGAGATAGGGGTCCGGGCTTGATGGTGGAAGCTTTCAAAAACCAGGTCAGGGTCGAAACCGTCCTCGTTCGAAACCGTGGTGTAGAAGCCTTCAGGAGCCTGGGTGATCCTGTCTTCAATTTCCTCATCGGAACTGGGAGCCAGTCGGGTTATCGGATGGTCTTTCTTGTTGACACCGTTAAACAAGTAGCTGGCCCAAGACAGTTGCTTGACTCCCTGCGACCTCCAGGCGGTTAACTGACCGCAAATGTGGAAGTGACACATCACTTCCCAGTAAGTCTCGTACACCCGAGGAAACTCTTTCTTCAAGAGGTGGAGCTCCTCAGTGGTCGGGACATATTCCTCATAGGGAATGTCCCCTGTTGCCAGCCCCGAGACCTCATGTAGTTCGTGCAGTGCAAGGGCCATCTCTCCGACCGGGGTAAAGAATGTCCCCGTCAGAGGATTGTAGCGCTCCAGGATCCCGAAGAAGTTATGAGAGCCTGGTGGGATACCCCACTGTACGGCCCTGACCGCCGGGTACAGTCCCACACGCTTTAGCAGATCCCCAAGATCGGTGAGGACGAAACCCACCATCCTGCCCCACCAGTAGTTCTCCGTGGAATGGACCCACCCGGGCGGACGGAACCCGACGGATAATCACCCTCCGCTTCCATGAACGCGTTGAGGAAGGTAGTGCCAAGTTGTGGTATCTCTCCAACCGGAACCTCAGACTTGCGCGACCCAGGGAATAGGCCGAGAACCGACCTGTCATGGCTATCATGACGGTGTACTTTATGGGAACCCAAATCACCGAGAGTAATCTCAGGGACATATCGAGAAATGTCCCATTCCATCTTCCGAGGGACGGACATGTGCTGGAAGTAGGACAGCGGGAACATCCTCTCCATGTCCGGAAGAAAGAATCTTCCACCCTTTATCTGACGGAGCCATTTATAAGTTCCGTCATACGCACGATAGCCGCCATCGTTGATACGATCTCCGAAGAAGAAGGCAGGCTTCTCCAGCTTGACGTGAGCATCCGTTGTGAATGCTGCATCGGTCATAAGTACCCGAAGAGTTCTCATGTCAATATTAGAGAGCTTCTCCTTGCGATCCAGCGACTGGTCAGCAGTCACAGGGACTGTCCTTCGTAGCACAAAGGTCAAGTCCCGGTCAGCACCACCTACATGTCCAAAGTGGCGCGTCTTGGCGAGTGAGGCAGAAGGATGGGGCACTGCAAAAGAAAAGGACACTTAGTTAGATACTTTATAAGAATGCTAAGTGTTCATAACCCAGACGCAGAAGAGATACTGGACGCAGGAATTATCAAATCCGCGTCCAGACCTGCAAAATCGCGTCCAAACGCAGAAGAGATACTGGACGCAGGAATTATCAAATTCGCGTCCAGACCTGCAGGATCCGCGTCTCCACCACCAGAAGGTCATGGAATGTCCTTGATGTCACTTCTGGAGTGCGAAAAGAAGGGAGTTATCCACCTTAACCCTTCCATCACCACAACCGCCAGAAGTTAAGGTGGGTAATTCCCTTCCTTTCACACCCCCAGATTTCTAAGTGCTTGGACTCAAGTGCCAGATTCATCAAAATCGGCAGCTGATGAAACAGAACGCAAGGATCAAATATTCTAAGTGAAGAATCCGAAGTGCAGGACCCAATGGCGCGAGGGTCCAAACCCGCGCCTCGGTTATCAACTCAAAGACTGCGTCTGAGACCGCGTCTGAGAATCAAACACGAGTTATATCTTGTGTTAAAGATTCTTAGGGTTCTATGAGCTTCCGTTAATGGCGAAATCTACGCCTAAAAGGCATTATACCTGGGAAAGCAGCGTCCTGCGCAGAAGAAGCGCCCCTCCAGGCCTCGTCGACGGTCGCCCGTGAAGAAGATGCGGTTGGCTTGGTCTTGGATGCCATTGTTAATCAAGAATCTGATGTGAGGATGAACAGGGAAAGAAGAACTCTGTTTCTTAAAAACCCTAAAATAAAACGCTCGGAGAAGAAGAGGTATCTCTCCAACTGTGGCTATTTATAGGCCCAAAGATTCGCGAAGATACGCGGCGTGTGGCCCGATAGACGCCGCAGCGAGTCACCGCTTGACGCGTGGAACCAAATCATTTTTGAACAAGGAAGATCATGCGCCACGGCTCCGCAGCAAGTCATCATTCGACACGTGGCGCGGTTCAGTTAATGAACCGGGAAGTCCGCGCGCCAAAAGGTGAAATCCTGCCGGTTTCCCCAGGCCAGCTGGCGGCGTAATCATGACACGGCACAGATTCACATCAAGGGACGCACCTCTTCGATGGACATGCCCCGTCAGCATCTCCATAAATGCATTCGGAAGGTCGCGTCTCTCTACAAAGTCCGCGTCCGACCCAGCGGGCCCAACATCGCGTCTGCCTCATGGAAGAACGGGCGCGTCTCCTTTGCCAAAGGACGCACCCTACAGAAATCGCGTCTTTAAAGCAGTACCATCTCGGCTTTTTGAAAAGAACCTGCGTTCGGCCTCCTGCTTCTGCAAAATCAGTTCAACAGTACACTGACGCAAGCAGACGACCAACCACTCCTGGCTTAAAGCACACCCGTGACAGACTAAAAGCAATTGGGGAGGTTTAGACTGTGCATCTAGACACTCAACATGATCAACCCTGGTGGCTTCAAAGAGTTCAAACAGTACACTCACGAAGACCAACTCCAGATAAAATCAAACCCGGAGCACTAACAGTCCAGTCATGAAAGCAAATATGGCTAAAATCCAAAGTATTTCGAAATCCGTCCCAGTTAACTGCGGAATATCGAAAACTTTGGAGGGGGTTCTGTAGGCTGTCCAAAAGTTACTGGAGGACAAGCCATTGAAAAGCAAAGTTTCAAGCTCTAGACGCGAGGGACTATCACCCGCGTCTCAGCATCAAGGCGCGTTGGCTTGACACCCGCGTCTCAACATCAAGGCGCGTTGGCTTGACACCCGCGTCTCAACATCAAGGCGCGTTGGCTTGACACCCGCGTCTCAGCATCAAGGCGCGTTGGCTTGACACCCGCGTCTCAGCATCAAGGCGCGTTGGCTTGACACCCGCGTCTCAGCATCAAGGCGCGTTGGCTCGATACCCGCGTCTCAGCATCAAGGCGCGTTGGCTCGACACCCGCGTCTCAGCATCAAGGCGCATCGGCCTGACACCCGCGTCTCAGCCTCAAGACGCAAAGGTCTAAAACCCGCGTCTCAGTTATAACCGCCTTGGTTAAGGGACCAATCGCTGCCTACACGTAAGGGAAACCAGCCCCCATCGTGGCGTGTCTTTAGCAGGCACGTGGGTTAGTTACCGCCCATGTAGCGGGGAAGTGGCCCCTCATTGTGGAGCGTTTCCAGGGGGCACGTTCACCCCTGGGACCTCTATAAATAGCCTTGTTTGCTATGAGCAAGGGAGGAGAGAAGGAGAAGAAGGCAATAGATCGGCGATAGGCATTAATCAGACAGAGACAGAGGGCGACACAGAGAGAAAAGAAGCAGATCAACTCTTCAGCAAGTTCGCTGCGTACGAGCTAGCTTTCGCCTACCTTCTCTTTTAGAGTTTTGGTAGACAGAGCTCTGTCACTCTTTCTACCGGCCGAAGAGGAGATCCCAAAAGGACGGTCATCTGGTCAACGGAGAACAAGATTCACTCTCCACCGCCACACGAAGAACCCAACATTAAACAAAGGGGGAATTCAAGATTCAATATTCTCCCTCCCTTGTAACCGGAAGGAACAGTTTTTGTTGTAATCCTTTTCATTTGATTCAAGGAAAACTTTTACTGCAAATTCTTGTCTTCTCCTTTCCCGGGTCATACAACAACGTCTGTATTTTGGGTGGACCTAGGATTTAGGTTGCGCAGCCGAAAGAGGGTTCCACTGCAGGGTTCCCGTGGGGTGACTGGCACCCCGTCCTGTTCCTGTTTTACATGTTATACATGTACCTGTTCCTATTATACATGTTCCTGACTACCTTGCGGTAGGTCCTGGTTCAGCGCCAGGAGTCTGGGCCTGGTCCAGGGTATGCACGGGACCCACCTAAAATATAGACAATGTCTCCAACCGATCGGTTTCAATAACTGAGGACCTCGATTGGCATGTGTGGTAGGCGTAGTATGAGATGCGTCTATTATATGTGGCAATTGGTGTTCGCTGACATAATTAATAATGATAAACTGTTAATGTATTGTGATTAACCGTGATCACCCGACTGTATATACATGTATAAACTATGATAGATATAGGATTGTACATCAAACTAGTGACATGTGCTAGGTTATACATTTTGACATTAGTTGTCCCCTGTTGTCATGTTATCAGTTATATATCGTTCATAGTTTGCTATTGATATTTTCAGATTATCATGTTATTGCTTACATTATTTTTTTTATCTGCACGCTTATTCATGTTATTGTTATTCAGTTGTTTGTTTATCATGTTATTAGTTATCTTATGTTTGCAATTATCTTGTTATTATTTTGTGCACATTGTTTATATGCACGAGCAGTCCTCTTTACACACACTCATTAGGTCGCTTCTGACGACCCTGGATTCGCACGTCCAGGGATTTTTGAACACCTTCTTATGTTGTTTAGGTGTTCGTGTGATGGTACGCTTCGCGAAGAGCTGGAGCTTCTCCCAATTCGATTCCGGTATTCTATCTTTCTTGTCTTCATATTATTTCTTGATTCTGTTACATCAGATTCATTGTTATTCTACTTCTTTATTCATATGATATCATGTGTGGATGCTTATATGTATTATTGTAATAGTCGTTGACTCATTATAGTATAAATTTATAGCTTGTTTCGGGTTACTTAAGGTTTAGCGCGTCGCCGACTCGTTTGTCACGCCCCGCTTCCCAAAATATGCTGGAGCGGAGACGCGACACGAGTCGGCGACGCATATACGCAAAGAAAATGTAACCCCCTGATCCCTGAGATACATATCACAGTATTAGTACGCGATACGACGTATAATATTGATTTGACCTCCGTGGTAGTCCGATTGAGATGATGTCAGTTTCAAAAATTATTTTCTAATATTTTAGAATTTTCAGGATTTTCTGGAAATTTTTCTAGATTATTTTGGAAAATCTCCGTAGTCGGTGTCGACCGACACCGATAATCGGCTTTACGATTTTTATTTCACAAACAGAGTTGTATTTTGAGAATCCGCTTTCACCATGTGCCTTAGAATCGTTTTATCTACGTTAGGATATTTTTGGGGATTTTTCTGAATTTATCGAAAATCTGGCCAAACCGGTGTCGCCCGGTACCGGCGACATCTTCTAGGATTTTTATTTGCAAACCATATAGAATTTCTTCAAACCGTTTTCATATTCCATCTCAGGATAATATTCTCTATTTTTTGTAATTTTTGGGCACCGTTCGGGACTAGTCAAATTTTGGCCGAATTAAATAATATTATTTTAATTCTTTAATCCTTTTCTTTTCTTTTCTTTCCCCTTCTTCCTTCTTCTACACGATTCCTCGCCCACCGCCATTAAACCCACCGCCTTCCCCCTCTTTTTAAATTCTCTAACTCTCTCAACCCTCTCTCTCTCTCTCTCAAACTCTCTCTCTCTCTCTAAACTTTCTTTCTAACCTCTCTTCCCCTCTCTCTGTGCAGACCCTAAAGGGGGCGGCCCCACGTGTTGCCAGCGGCCAGGCTAGGCCGCGGGCGCCGCCGGCCGCCGCAACCGCCGCCGCAGCCGCCGCCGGCGGCCGCAACCCCAGGCCGCGCCCCCCACACCACTCTCCTCCTCCTTTTCTTCTTACTCTTCTTCCTCTTTTCTTTTCTTTTCTTTTCTTTTCTTTTCTCCCTCTCCTTTTCTCTCTCTCTCTCCTTCACCCCCTCTCTTGGCCGGGCTGAACCGCCGCCGGCGGCCGCCAGCGCCGCCGGCAGGCCGCCGGCCCGCGCAGGGGCAGCAGCAGCAAGCTGCTGCTGCTGCTATGGTTGTTTTTGATTGGGTTTGGGTAGAACCCAAACCCAATAAGCTTATTGGGTCAATAGTAAACCCAATAAACTTCCAAACCCGCTAACCCGTTTTCCTATAAGTCAAACGGGTTTGGGTATCGGATCCAAACCCGACCCGTTATCTCACCAAACCCGCATCCGAAACCCAATAAAGGTAATTTTACAGAAACCCCCTGATTCAATTTATTAATTGCATTTAAATTCTTTTTATTTACATATTTAACCCATTTCTGTTACTTTTAGCGTTCGGGCGATAACGGGAGCATCCGGACTCCGATTTGGACGATTCTGAATCCGTTGCGATCGTGGGAAAGAGAGCTACCTTCCCGTGGCTAGTTTGTGAGTATTTTTTTATTAATTATCTTGTTAGCATATTAATGGAAATTGGTTGCTTTATTGAAATAAAACATGATTACTGGTAAATCCCCGTTGTTCATATTTACTAAATTGGAAACAATATTAAAACACTGTAATAAACATTGTACTAAGAATATGCCTGATAACTAAAAGACGTTGAGTGTGACACCGGATGTCTATTTAGGTCAAGTTCATGTACCACTGACATCCGGGCAACTATTTCACCATATTCTTGGACACGATTATGACATGTATTGCATCCCAGTTACGTTACATATCTACTGATCCACAGATACGCTAGGACACCACACTGTCACTAGACATGCATGCTAGACACCGTTACTGTAATTCACAGGACATGGTCTTACACAAGACACGGACTACTATTATTACATGTACTAGTGCTACGCATATATGTTACACGGATGATAGCTACACATCTATGTTCCACTAGTACACGGATAAGTCCCGCATTTTCATTAGTGTTATCATCATTACACGGATACTGTAGTTCACTGTACATGATATTGGACACTGACCACTGTTATTACATGTACATGTTGCACAGATACTATGACACGTCACACTCTCTTATTTCGTATGCTCACCGCATAAGTATACATGCATGTGTTGTTTCTTTCTTCTTCTCATATGGATCCCTGTTCATATTACATGTCTTATTGTGCCATGTTACCGTATTCATGTATTCATGTTATATGATTGTTTCCTGTTACTGATATGGATATTCCCGTTACTAGACATGAGAGCTCTTGATATGCGATATGTGAAATCCCACATCTATTGTTCCCGTTTCTCGTTATATTGTTCCCGTTATTTATTCCCGTTTCCCGTTATATTGTTCTATGCTATCAACAGAGCTCAGGTCCAGTTATCATGTTATCCGTATCATGCACTGTATTGTTCTTGTTACATTGTATACTTAACATATCAGATCATAAAGCTAACTGGGGTATGGGGGAGACTCGACGGTTAATTAGATCTTATCGGGTGATGTACTGGATCCATATTGTTAGTCCCACTGCAGGGGACGGTAGTGCTACCAACCAATTGCTCCATGAGCTCCCGTTACTTGATTCATGCTCCCCTCTTAGCGGAGGGCCCTGGTCTCAGCAGCCAGGGTCTGTTTAAGGCCGTGATCCCGGGTATGCACGGGATACACCTACCGATAAGAACTCCTCGATCATGGGGTTTCCAATTAACATAATAAAACAGTAGACACAATAGTGACGTCGGGAACACTTGTTATTTGGTCACTCTCTCGTTTGGATAATGGTACCCGTAGGCCATGTCCGGATGGGTTCGACTGGAGTGCGGGCTCCAGTATGAACTGCCAGTGGTATGGGACACTGGAAGAGATTGATTAAAATACCATGTGGTACTAATTGTTACTATTGTATAAATAACATGACTTGCCTGATACATGTAGTCTTGTTTAGTTATACATGTTCCTGTACCTGCTCATTTTGCCGCTATCATGATACATGTATACTCTGTTACTTTACCTGGTACATGTTACACTTTTTAAGGTAGCATACTACCATGTACATGTATACCCTGCATTGCATATATA